>VVHJ01065367.1:21873-32106 GCA_015107715.1 Tylochromis polylepis
GGAAGCCCCCCCCCCCCTCCTCTCCATCCTCTCCATCAGCATCTTCACCTGCAGTCTCCATGACGACCCCTCCTCTTGTGTCACCTTTTGGCGGGCAGCCGCCACCTCAGCAGCAACAGCAGCAACAGCACCAGCAGGCTCAGGCGGCACGAGACGTCAACACGGCCTCGCTGTGTCGCATCGGCCAGGAGACGGTCCAAGACATCGTCCTCAGGACCATGGAGATCTTCCAGCTCCTCAGAAACATGCAGGTATGGTCACGTTTGTAGCCCTAGAACCAGTGCGAGACTCTCAAGAACTCTTAAGTATGACGCAAGATGAGTAAAATTAAAAGTTTGGACACGCTGTCATGAAAACAGACCAGCCAAAAGATATTCACACAGCGAGGAAAAAAAAAAAAGAGATACTAACATGACATGATTACTATTATTCTAATAACAAAGCAAATGCCACTCAGGAAGGCAGTTCTTTATTAACGCATTTTGATGCAGGATTTAAAAACAACACGATGCCTGCAGTCTTGATGGTAAATGAGAGACGGGGCAAAGCCAGCGAGAAGCGTAGCACAGCTAAAAGGCCAAAATCACTTGATTTCAGAAGCCTGCAGAGGCAGTTTAAGGTTCATTAAAATAATGTGGCATGTAAAAATTGTATTCTGAAAGAATTTGGCAGAAAGTACAAAGATGTAGAGGAAACTTTTAATCAGTGTCTAGGCTCCAAATATGCCTTTTGCACAAATTACACTTTGACAACTCGGAGCAGGAAAAGTACAGACCCTTTTTTTATGCCTTCAATCATTAAGGCAGGGAAAATACATATTAGCATAAGGCAGTGGCTCTTAAATCCGGGGACGGGAACCACTGCAGCTGAAGCATGGAATAAAACTAAAGTTAAATTGTTATGACTTTTTAAATTTTTTTTGAGAAAATAAATAAGACTTTGCTGATGCGATTCCAATCACCTTTACTTAGGTCCCAATTTTCAGTTGTTAATGATAAAAATGAGGCATGTGTGGGCCTGCCACGCAAACAATTGAGAACCGCAAGCAGATCTCATTTGTTTGCATTAAACTTTCTTGAAATAGGAAGTTTTTTTTTTTAATTGCTCAAAGCTCAGTTTATTGCCAGGAATTTATGACCGAAAGTGCATTTTTCCATGCAGTAATGTGATATGACAACCGTTGTCAAAGTGTTTGCAATAAATCCAACACTAGCGAAGCAAGGATATTGCCTTTGTGTGATTTCCCCCTTGTGTTTGCAGGGCTTTGTTTATGTTGTCATAACAAAGAAGGAGCTATTGTAGATAAGACTCATGAAGTCATGCTTCTACATATATTATTGAGCTGAACATATTGCTTTTATGTCAAATGTGTTAGGGCACTTTCCTTCCAAATGTTTTCCTCTTATTTCCAAACAGTGCATCAGTCTTTACTGCATTTAAGTGCCAGCGGATGCTTGTTATTATTCCTTGAGATCATTTATTTGTGCATTAGCTTGGTCTGCAGTTCACATATAGTTCAGCTTTGACCTCATCTTAAGGATGCAACTGGAATGAGTTTATCATGGATGTCTGCCTGCTCCTCTGAGACGCCGCTCCCGCACCTTGTTAAGATCACAGCCAGCGAGATGGGCCGAGCGAGCGCGACCTCAGCCGCAGAATGCACAAACAGCATTGTTGTGACTTGTTTTTTTAGATCACAGGCCGCCTTTATACTTGGAAAAATTCTCCATGTGTCTTCTCCTCCCTCCACTCCTTCCGTCTCTCTTTGTGTGTCTCCCTTCTGCTTCTCTGTGTGTCTCTCTTCGCTTTGCTTGCCCTGAAGGCAGGCTTGTTTCATGCTATGCAGGATGTTTATAATCAGACAGTGCTGCTCCAGAGGATTGTCGATCCTCTCAATAAAAAACATGTCATGTTGCTCTTTAACACCCATTGTTGTTGAAAGCCAGTTTTGCAGCCTCAGTATGGGAGTGAGTGGGGAAAAAAAACAAAAAAACATTCAAAGTGCTCGAGCTGAAGCTGTTTATCTTCTGATGCGGCAGAGTTTATGTTTGGTGGTTTAAATTGTGATTAATAAAACCACATGCCATTGTGTTGCAGGATCACAAACGTGTTAAACACATTTTAAAGCGTCTTTTTAGACCGATGGCTCCCATTCTTAAGTAGAAAGAACACTATCACTTTTTTATCAGAGGATTTTCTAATGCTTTCTTATCAGCTGGGGAACAACAGAGGCTTCGCGATGCTTTGGCAGTCAGTGGGGATCAATAGGTTTAGCTTTTTTATTACCACTAAGAAAATTCTAGTACTTTGTTTAACACAGCGTTTCCTCTTTGGTTCTTCTTAGCTGCCTAATGGAGTCACTTACCACCCCAACACCCACCAGGACAGGCTGGGGAAACTCCAGGAGCATCTACGAACGCTTTCTGTGCTCTTCCGCAAGCTGCGCCTTGTCTACGATAAATGCAACGAAAACTGTGCCGGCCTCGACCCCATACCTCCAGAGGTGAGACACAACAAATCTAAGAAATACGCTAATGATAGCTTTCTCTTACTGACGTAATTGAATTCCTGTTAAAAGTTGGTAAAATAGTCAAATTTGTGAAACTTCCTTTCATCCCTAAAGGAAACCTGTTGTGCCTTTTCCTATTTTCTGTCATGTATATACACTGTTATATCAATTATATTATACCACCAGGGGTGTCCTTTTAATAGTTATTGTTACAAACGGGGAAAAAAAATTAAAGGAGATTAGAAAAGCATCAATTTAAGCTCCAAATTATTGAACAGTTGGTCTATTAATATAAAACAGAGCCACAAAAGTGCAGCATCAAGAATAAAAATACAGTCCAACTCAGTAGGTAACAATAAAATTAAAAAGCCTTAAAGATTTAAAAGAAAAGTAAAAAGTTATAAGGAAGCCTGCCGATATATTTAAATCTTTAAAAGAAATCTAAAAAGAAATGGCAGCAGTTTGTTACATAACAGAGGCGCTCTAACAGCTAACGCTCAGCCGCCTTCAGTCTTTAAGTGTGAGGTGGGAACAATTAGCAGATTCTTACATTGGTTGGTTGGTTAGGGGACAGCAGAGTGCAGTTATGAATCATGACAAAAGGGTTGACGAGGGGGAAAAATTAATTGAATCCATCTTAAGATGAGCCTGAAACATAAAAAGTGGAAAACTTTGAACTTTCCAAAAGGGCTTCTAACATTTCTTTGATCCGTGTTTGCTGCACACACCGGTCCTGTTGCAGAGAGTGAAGCAATATGACGCACGCCTACAGTGGCGGCACGCACTGGTTGTGTAACGCAGACAAAAGAAGCAGTCGGGGTTTGTTGGCTGTGATGTGGAGGAGAGGTGATGAAATTGGTGCAAGTTGATTTAAGTATACAAAAGATTGGCGTGCACGTGGGAACACAGAGGTATAATCATGGGTTGATGCATGTCAGTGCAGTCGGGTAAAGGTAAGGTGAAGTTAGCCAAAGAGCTCTGTCTGATTACACACATGTACCGCTGCACTGAACTTTCCTATGCATTGCCAGCATGGCTGTGTGTGAGGACATAAATGTCAGACTCAGCTGGGCAATAAATTGTTTTTAACTCATTAGCTCCATATTACAAAGTCTGTGTGATATGTGATATCACTGAGTTAGCGAGTGTAATGTGTCTGGCTTCCTGCAGACTCTATACAGGCACCACCCTCACCAAAACTAAATAGAATATTTGCAGTAGTGAGACATGTGGACCGTGGTTTTTATGTGTTGCTGACACACTGTCCGGAGTCCAGAGTCCACCCAGCCATGCTCAGCTTTAGAAATAGCTCCTCAGCCTACCTTCAAGGCTGAGCCCAGCCAACCTATAGAGGAAACTCATTTTGGCCTCTTGTTATTCGTGGCCTTATTCTTTTAGTCATTACCCAGAACTTATGATTATAGGTAAAGGTTGGATTTGTAGGTTGACTTGTAAAGCTCAGCTCTCTCATAACCATTGCAATCCAGTACAATGCCTAAATTTCTGCTCAAGCCATACCAATCCTGCCGGTCCACCTCTCACTCCATCTTCTATTCACTCATGAATAACACCTTGAAATCCCATGCTTGGGGCAGGCTCTCTCCCCCTCTTCACAAAACCCTAATGAAACAAACAAACAAACAAAAATTCTCCCCATAGTGGGTAAGCGGGCCCTAATGTTTTCACAGAGGATCATGCTACAAAAGTTCTCCTTTGGATTTGGTTAGGTATTACATGCTGAAGACAGATTGAATTTAATCCACATTACTCCCAGCTTAATATAGTTGTTTCCTGATAAAACACATTGTATAATACTTTGTATTATACATATTTTGTCCATTGGTCATTACTTTGAAGATGCTGTCTTACCTCAAATCAGGTCATGCTTTTATTATATAAAGCACACCTGCAACTGCATTCAGGTTTTACATGATGAGGCTGTAAGCGCTGAAGTGCTGAAACTACATTTTAAGTTGCCTGATTGATCTTTTTAGATGTGAACATCAACAGATGCTTTATGAGCTTGTCAGGCTGTTTTTTTTTCTTTTTCTTTTTTTGAGCCGCCGCCTCATATAGTCCGGCTTTTCGTAAAAGCTGTCTGCTAAATTAGGAAGGTGTTGGTTTAAAGGAAGTAGGCCATTGTAACTTCCACATCCCTTTGCTCATGCACACACACACACACACTCTCACAAAGCTGCTCACACAAACACACACATATTTACCCTGGGGAACTCTTATCTCACCTACTCCCTCTAGGTCTGTCTTTTCTCTGCCTGCAGCAGATTCATTGGTCGTTTCAGGTGAGTCTCTAGAGCCTCTTTACTGCTGGTTACAGTCACCATCCACCTTCAGGAGCAACAACACCACTTTGCCTCTTAGCCCCGCTCCTTCCCTGCCTGCCTTCATAGAATGATTGCACAATTGTGTACCCCACCCCACACAGACACACACACACACACACACACACACACACATAAATATGCAACATAGAAATGCAAGTGGTGCAGTGTAGCTTGGCACAATAGCATGTTTTTGCCACACGTGCAATTCCACACGCACTAGCTCGCTGGGGGTGCACTCTGTGAGGCACCATGCGGGGCTCCGGCACGGCTATCCACCACTGTTTGATTGGATTTATGACTGTGGCAGTCCCTTCCCAATTTCTACAGATTGGCTCGGAGCTAATCTCTCTCACCAGACTCCTACTGAGGATAAGGGAGGATGTGGGAGGAGACCAGTCTTAAATTGGAACAAATTTGTGATGGCTGCCACCATGTACATTTTCTGCATTGAGGAGTACAGTCAGCGAGAGGCATTTCGAATGACCTGTTCAAAGTGACTGTTCAAAGTGTGCAGTTGTGCCCTTAAATCAAAGCCGGTGACGGGCTTTCTTTGACATTCTCCTTTTGCCGTACCTTCATTGAGTCATTACACCATCTGGATATTTTTTTTCCTCCCCCTACTCATTCCACCTTATTTAAATGTTTATTCATTTCCCCCCGAGGCTGAGACCCAGTCTGGTGCTGACCAGCCAATAGCTCCTCTCACCATGTTTGTCTGGGGCTGAGGGGTTGTTGATTTTGGCCCCAGCACGCATGCCATTTATCATCCTAGAGAATTCAGGTGGCTGCCTGACAGCCGCTCACTATTGGCTGCCTGAAACAGGAAGTGGAATCAATGACTCGGGCAGTGTGACCTCATCTCAGCCTAATTAGCAACAGACCCATTTAATGAACAGCTGGACCAACTGCACACGTCAGCGCTTTTCCCCATTTTTCTTTCCACTTGTCGTTTGTTGCAGCTTTTTCCTTGCCCCTTCTCAGACTTTAATCCGCTTTCTTCCTTTTCAGGTGCATTTTTCTTCCGTCTCCCCACATTTTTCCACCCCTTTCATCTCCTTTTCTTCTGATAGCTGCTAGATATTGGATCTCTCCTCATTTCCTTCTTTCTCTCGGGTCGGTCTGTTTGTCCTCGTTGGCTTTGTCTCGCTGTCTTTTTCTGCTTTTCCCATGTTGTTCTTTCCCTGTGGTCCCAAGTCTTGCTCTCCTCTTGTCATTTCCTGCAGTGAACAGCCATGCCATTTCATTTCCCTCTCCTCTTACACATTCACCATACTATTTTTTTCCAGTCTTTTTTTTTACCCTTTTCTTTTTGTCTCACTGAGGCAACCTGGAGAACTTCATTAGGCCATTCTTCTCTGTCAGCCAGGAAACCACATCCATCTTTCTGTGGAAGAGGCAGGGGTTATGACTCACACTTTGACGCGCACGTGCTGCATAGCTACACGTATACACACACACACACACACACACACACACAAAATACACTCTCCATCCATCTCTCCCACCCTACTCAGCACATTTCATTTTCCCCCTGCAGGCTGCCAAACTGAGCCCACCACCTTTAAAATGTGATATGTCGTTGGCTTCGGCCTCAAATTATCTAATGAAAAAACTTTCATCTTTTCCTGCTCAAAGTTGAAGGCGAGCTCATAGTTTGTCTGGTATAATATCCTGCACATGTCCTTGCTGTCTTTTCTCCCTCCAAGAGTCAGAGTTTACAGTTTGGCGCAGAGCTAAGCCTGGAAACTGACATGAGTAAAGAAACTTTTTCCAGACTTTTATGTCTTTTTGTCATTCTTTATTTTCTTCTTTGTCTGCCTTTCTTTTTCCTGTGCCCATTTTCTGTTCTCACCTCTTTCTCTCTGGCTCTTTTCTCACAACTCTCTGTCCTCTTCAGCGCTATCTCTTCTATTAGTCTCCTCTCGCTGTCTGTATTTTATTTTATTTTTTTATAACTTCCTTTGTGCTAGTCTTGATATTGTCTGGCTCCAACTCTACTCATACACTAGTCATTGCTTCCAGATGAATCAGGTTACTTAAATCAGCAGTCGACTGTCTGCAGGGCCTCTGCTCCAGCTGCACAACTCAGGCCAAAATCTGTAGTCAGTCATAATTTACTACTTTCCCAAGTCATTATTGGAGGAAGGTTTGCTATTCAACCATATGGGGTATTTTTTTTTTATTAGCAGATGTTGCTTGGAGACTGTCCTACCTAATCTATGTTTGTGATCTTGTCTGGTATGGCAGTATTGTTTTGGAAAGGAAAACTATGTTTTTCTAGATGTTTTTTTTGTAACAGGAGCGTCTTGCTTCCAGTATTACAAACTATAGTAGTCCACAGCCTTTATTAAAACCCATAAAATGTCATGCTATATAAAACTGTTGCTGTCTTTTGAGAATATGAAACTCAGGTTTGACTCCATTTTCACTGCGTGTGCTTTACAGTCTATTATTTTGTTGTTGACAAAATTCAATTTTGTGCAGTCGCTCTGCAAAGATAGCATAACATCAATCACACATTGTCAGTGCAGGTCTTTTATATCCTTGCTGTCTGTGTGTTATGAGGAACAGTGTGTTCTCAAGACATTCATAGATTACTTGATGTGTGACTGCAGCAAGCCTCCTGCTCCCCTACCCACGCCGAGGTGACCACTAGGGGGCAGTGTGACGTAAAGCAGCAGGCGGTGACCCTGTCGGCTCTCGGGAACGCTGCCTCGCCTGAAGGCTCTTGCACATCAGCCTCACTCTAGTGTCAAGCAGACAAGGTCAAGCACACAGAGCGTTTAAAAATGAATTAATCTCCCACTCGCTTTTCGCTCTCACTCTTTTTCTGTCCCTGTCTTTCCACGTTGAAGAGAGTGTTTGAGAGTTTACACAGAATCCCCATTTTCACCACTTCAAGGGAACAATTGTGTGAGAAGGCATAGAGATATGTTGAATATAGCTTAGTTGAGATTTCCTATACACATGTAAATGTGGCCTATAACTGCACTCAGTGGGTGTATAGGAAACATGTGACTAGGCAGCACAGTGCTTTTAATTTATTTGGACGTTAGATTGGGGGAAAAAAAGAGGAAAGAGAATAATTCCATCAGGGAGTGAATCTTAAAACAGATTTTATTGCAAAAACTATGATATAGATGTTACTGTGCTACTCCAAGTAGGGAAACACGATACAGTTATCTGAATAAGTCAGCATTTTGGGAGCGATCCTCTTACGCTTGTCTTGCTTACAGTAAGTAATACAGCCACATTTTTTTGTTTGCTGTCCCTTCCAGCAACTGATACCCTTTGTGGAGGATGACGGCTCCAAACATGAAGACCGATCAGGTGGGCAGAGCCGCTCTGTCAGTGAGGAAAGGAGAGAAATCCTGGAGGTCAATAAGGTATTGTGTTCTGGATGAATAGCACAACACTGACAGGCTTACAGGTTTGATTTCCAGCCTGTAACAACATGAAGAGGAGAAGCTTATTAGAGGGAAAATAGGAAAGGTTTGAAAAAGCTCACGGTGATATCTCAGTTTCTTTTTATTTCAGCTATAAACATGTTGTTATTTCAGTAATGTTTCAGTATCATCATACAGACAAGAAATGATAATTAGGCGTGGAATTTATTCCAGATGAATAATTTTACTCGACATCATTAACCCGAATTTTTAATTGCTGGTTTGCTCTTATTTGAATTGCAACCATCCAGGTTGTACAGAAGGTTTGTGCAAAACAAAATTAAGAGGCCGCACTTGATAAACTTTCTAATGGTAGTCTTTGTGTGTTTAAAGGAGGTCATGATACCACTGGGAAATCCTATTAACCACAAATGCATTTTACAACATTTTCCTGGGGACTAGATTCATCCTCAGCTATCATTTTTTTTAATTTTATTTTAATTTTTATCAAAACCTGAATCTTCTGGTCAGTAGTGGAACCTGAGGAGCCGTTTAAAAACCCCATATTTGAACCTAATGACATTTTTCCAACTGTGCAAGAGGAGGGTAGGGTTAAAATGAAGGAGACTCATCTCATATTAGGTTTACTGTTGATCTTATTGAACTGAGCAGATGTTATGTTGTGGCTGATTCAAAATGAACTCAATCAGATACGTTGTGCAGCTGTTTCTTTTTTTCAGTACGCACCACTCAAGTGTTACCCTCACATTTCATCCAGTGCAGTGTGGTATACATATTTTATTGTAGTAATTATTATTGTTGTTGTTATTATTATTACTACTATTGGGTTTTTAAAAAAATTAAATTTAAGTTGTAATAATCTTAATTCCTAACACTAAGTTAGTGAAAAGCTTTCGTAGTCATGTTGCACCTCGGGTGTTTGAGAGTCCTGTTCGATGTTTGTCTGTCTGCATAATCTCTTTAATAGTAGTTTGAGTACAGCGCCTGGACTAGCTGACTGATTCTCACCATTTTTAATGAAGAGGCAGATGTAATTCCAACCTAAGCCTTCCAAGGAAATACAGGGACTTTTGGGAGGGTTTGTGGAATATTGGTGTGCTGATATAGACCTACAGGCATGTGATCCTTATATAATCATCCTATTAATAATAAGTTTGTTGTCTTTGTTGCCAGTGGCAGGGCTATTGAATAACACATGATGTCTTCAAGGGGGCATCCCTGAGTTTTGCTGATGATGTAGTTCTGTTTAACTGCATTTTCCATGTAATTTTTGCCAATCTGAGGGTTAATTATAATGTAACTTATTTAAATGAGACCTTTCCTGAGTTGCAGTTGTGTTTAACTGCCTGTGAACACACCTGTATGTTAAAAGACATGCTACTGTGTGCCTTACCCATAGATGTACCTCAAAGATGGATGTAAACACTGTGACGACACCCACTGGTTACTGGACTATCATTTTAAAACCTCGCTATGCTGTTTATTTATTTATTTGAGCCAGAAATGACCACCACTCAGCAAACTGCACTATTTTCTAATAAAATCCATTAAAATGCTCAAATCAAAAGCAGTGAATAGGTCCAAATCAGTGACTTAAATTAGCAAAGGTGAGATCTGACAAGCAGCTGTCAGCTACAGCTTCCTGTATTGGCCATATCAGCCATATGCCATAACTTTAAGCCTTATTACTCAGATGGATGAGTTATAATAAAAATCTGCCCCCTGTACAGTTGTTATGGAGGGGGAAACTATCCATAGAGGCCAAAATGTTTTTTTTTTTGTACTAAGCTGTAAATATACTTTTTAATCCTGTGCAGTTTGACATTTTAACATGGGAGTCTATGGGGCATTGACTGCTTTTCAAGCCAGCCTCAAGTAGCTCGACTGGGAGCTGCAGTTTTCTGTACTTGCTGGTTCTTAAACCTCAGAGTTTGCTACTTGGCTGTGCCTCAGTCGTTTGCCCACAGTGCACAGC
>VVHJ01065370.1:0-13266 GCA_015107715.1 Tylochromis polylepis
TACACAGCTACATTCTTGCCTTAAAATATCTTAAAAGTTTATTTTGTGATCCTTAAAGAGTAATATTTCAAACTTATTAGTAGCGCTCCTCTGCCATTGCCATGTTTGAGCTTTGGACAAAATGCATTCTGGGATATTTGGCTGGGTTTAGCTACAGTAGATAGCGAGCCGATTGGAGACCAAAACAGCCAATCAGAATTTTTGCATCCAAGTCTGTGATTGGTTGGTTTTGTGGCACATTTATAACGGTGTACAGAAAGAGTTGAGTGCGCAGGGTGCAGAGATGTTGAGAGCAGGAACGACACACTGAGAGCAGGCCCGCAGATGTCTGTGAGCACACAGAGCAGAGATCTGAGCAAGTGCAAATGCCAACAACTGAGCGAGAGGGGCTGTGATTGTGTGCGTATATGGATAATAGCAAACACTGAAATACATTTCTTGCATGCAGCAATGAATTTTGTTTGCTCGAATTAAACTTTTCTTCGCTAAAAATAATTTTCTCCTCAAAATGCAACATTTGTACTTGCAAAAATTATTTGCGTGCGCTCAGAATAGAGGCACAAAAATAACACCATAAGATTCGATATACATATTCTGTAATAAACAAGGTATGCCTGAAGTAAAGTAAGAAGTAAAGAAGTGCTCTAACCTGAGTCTGGAACAAGTGCTTTGTCAATAATGTGGATGACACCATTGGTGGTGACAATATCCTTCTGGCGCACCATTTTAATGCCATTGACTGTCAAGCTTTCACCGTCACAGCCAATTTCAATGTTGTTGCCCTCCAGTGTCTCATAAGAGATGCCAGCCAGGATACCCTCAGAGCACTGGACTGAGTCCAGGAGGTGGAAAGACAGAAGAGCTGAAACATGAAAAAAAAAAAAAATAAAATATTTGAATTAATATATGATTTAGTTGTACAGGTAGATGTTTGTTTGATACATTGTTAGTTCAACGTTTTTTCCTTTGTTATACCACAGCCAAGGAGGTTATATTGAAGAAACCTGCATATCCTTTAGATCCCAGTGGTCCTCTAGTGAGGCCCTGTTTGTCTTTGGTGGGAACTGTTCTGATCTGAACACAGCACAGCAAATATATATGGGGAAATACAGATGAAATGCAACTTTTTACTATCTCTTGGTGCTTGGATTAAAAATGATCTTGAAAGCCTTTTTTCTCACTGATTCTTTAAGAAAACACAATGTATATCTCAAAACTTTAAATAATAACTAATATTACTGATAATTATAGGAGTATATTTTATGAAGATACACATTGGTGAACAGCAGTAAAAAAAAAAGGCCACAAAAATGTCAAATTATGTGTTACATTGTGTGTTTTCAAACTCACAATTTAATGCTTGGCTTGAAAGAAGTTTTTTTTTTTTTAGTTCAAGTTAGTTTTTAAAGCTAAATAAGCTCCCGATCTATTGTGGCTTCATCTGTTTTGAATTGGAAGAAGCTCAACGTGCAACCATGCTCCCAGCAACCACTACATGTCTGTTCCAGTACTTCCATCAGTAAACATCGTTCTGCTACAATTAACTTAACACTAAAAATAAGCATTTGAAGAAGTCTGATTTACCTTCGAGGGCCTGCTTGTCACTCTGAATTCTTTCCAGCACATCACTGCCGAGCTGCTCAAAGGCTTCATTGGTAGGGGCAAAAAGAGTGTAATGTCCTGGCTGACCCAGTTTCTTCAAAAGCTCAGAATTTTGAAATAGATCCTAGAAGATTATGTCACCATCAATATTATATTTAGTGAACTTCATTATACTCTAAAGCAACATACAAAGAAAATATTCACATTATAATTGTATAATAGTAATTGTAAGTGTCTCATATTTCATCAATAAGTCGTATACAGCAGGGTTTGCAGTTTTAGTTGTTAATCATTTTTCTTCTACCAAAACTTGCACTCACACTCAGGGTTGTCAAGTCATCGTTAACTTCGATGACATCTTGAATAGTGTTTCCAATAGTAGTGATGACACGGTCGATGACATGCACGACTCCATTTGTGGCGATCTGGTTGGCGTAGATGATTCTGGCGCAGTTCACAGTCACTATCTGTGTACAGCATCTGTTTCAGTGTAATATCCCTGACAAATGGTTTATGTAAAATGTTAAAATAACACTGAGTACACACCCCATTGGAGTAATGGTTAATATGGAGATCAAGGTCGTTGTACATGGAGGGGACTTTTATTCCATTCTTTAAGTCTTTGGTCAGGAGGCGGTTGTTGACCATGTGATAATGAAGAGCGTTGTATAATTCAATATTGACGTTGCTGACCAGCGCATCCCTCACTGTCTGTTAGATGAGAAAAATGAGGTGTTAAAATCTTGAAGACAGAGAAGTTCCAGAGCATTTTATTTTGTCCTGACTCACCGGATCCAAATTCTCCCAAGCCTCATTGCTGGGAGCAAAGAAGGTGAAAGATCCTGGTCCCTCAATCTCAGATCTTAGCTTGGAAATGTCAGCGTAGTTTTGGGTTGATGAGGCCTTCACTATAGACAAACTGCCATACACGTGGTCAATCGGGGCAACTAAGAAAGAAAAAAAATCACGATAAGGGTTAAGCGTTGTTTTTCAAAATAGAAATAAGACACAATCTTTGAATTGATTGATTGGAATTTGAAATTTAAAAAAATGTGTCAACAATATGCTGTGGCACTTGGTTCTAGTTTATTTGGTCTGGTTTCAAAGCTAAAACACAGCTGTTCTACAACTGTTCTACAACACAGTACAGACCATACCTGCAGGGCAGCCAAGCATGCCATCCATTTTCATATACCCTGGGCAACACTCATAAAGCACAGTCCTGCAGGAAAAAAATACACACATCACGATTATGGATTTGCACATACGTTTGAGATACCAATCGTAAGAATATGTGTAAGAAAGTATTTTTTCTTGCTGCTATGTTTTTAGTTGAATATCATTCTGTGATTTTCTGTTTTCTTCAGTGCTTCCAGATGTTACCCATTATCCTCTGCATTACCCTAACAGACCATGTGATCCAAAGGCTTTTGCCAAAACCTAATTGGGTTCATGCTAGCATTACAGTGGTAGATTTATATCACCAAGGCCTCCTCTTTTAAGCTACAGAATTAGTTTGAACTCTATGTGACATTTATATTAAGATGTCTGTCTTGAAAGTCTGATCAGTAATTATATCTGACTTTACAAAATGTTGGTCAACATAAAAAAAATGGATTTGATAGACTTAGTTTAGCTAATCTGGACCCAAGCATACACGTTTTAAAACAGACTTTTATACTGAGAGAATAGTCATTTTGATTTATGTTTTGATAATTTTTTATTTGCTGTTGGACACACATATGAAGAGCAGCAGAGTGTTCTACAAAATGCCTGCGATCATAGCCTGAAGAGACCAGTAAAATTCAAAGTGCAGCTGCACAATGTAAAAATGTCTTACGTCAGCAGGTTCGACCATATTGAAGCTATAGCATTATCTCTTCCTCTGGGAAAACTGGACATTTGAATATATGTATTTGACCTCAAATACCTAACAAGTATTAAACAGTAAAAAGACTCCCAAGATGATGAAAATGTCAGAGAATTAGCTATGAAGAATAAACAATGCAATATGCACCAAGAGTTGGAGGGGGAGTTCATTGAGGTAGATTGCCCAGTTTTAACTTTCAGAAAAATAAACCTTAACAGCAGGAAAGCTGCTCCTTTTCAGGTCACGGCAATTAGTGTATAGTAACAAGTAGTATTGCTTTTGGCAATGCATATACCAATTCTAAATATGAAAAAAAGGATGTTAAACTACAAAAGTTTAGCAGTTCATTTCTATCATCAGTATTCCTGTGACAGCTGCATGTCAAATCTGCCATTAATAGTTTAGAACAGTTTAGGCAAGTTTAGACAATAGAGACTGAATTTACATACATGTATTTATGGCTTTTAAGGAATACATGTGAGAAACATAATACAACATGATGACAAGATGAATTACAGGTAAATAGCTAGAGATCACTACATGGAGATGACGAAAGATGATGACTTAGAGTATAAGGCTTTACTTTACTGTTGCTCTTATCTGATTTTTATGTTTCAGACAGGATACAGACCAATGCTTCTTGGTCTGCATCAGAGTTGCAGGGATTGGGATGAGATCACACAAGCCCCATTGAGGCAGAGTCAGCAAAAGCCTCGTAACATTGCTTTCCCACACTGAGGAACTGTGTCTGGCTACAGAATTGGAAACTTGATTTATCAGCATCTCTCCAAAAGTACTGTTCCACTAACTTTGTCGTTTTGTATCCTCCATGAACCATAATTTCAATTAAATGCATCAAAAATCTTTAGCCTGGATTCTGAAGGTTTGTTAACATAAAGTTTCTTTAGAGGCAGACCTGCTCTGACAGAGAATATTCTCTCAGAGGGTGAAGACAAACACTTTGACTGGCTAGATAATGTTAGGCTGAGCACCAACTGCCATAAATGGAAAAGTTCTATTCAGGTCTCACTGTCTTTGATTATCTTGGTGAGCTAGTTACCCTGAAGTTCTTTAAATGATCACGAAAGGCAGTCGTGACCTTTTAGCTTAAAATGCACATGTTGTTCCCTACAAGCAAAATTTGGAGCTGGTAAATAAAATCATTCGCAGTTTTAATAAAGCACTTCTGAAAGTTATAATTGAAAGAAATGTTATGCTCTAATGCTGGAGGACTACTAACATACTAACATCTGGGCAATTTATGGAAGAGAGGGTAGGAGAAATGATGGGAGGAGCAATAGGCTTGGTTGGAGAAGGTAATATAATCTGATGCAGTTAATGTGTCCAGGAGACTTGGCCTCCTCAATCATGTAACACATACTTTAATAAAAGAAGCTCAATTTATTTTTACTCAAGCAGATGATCTAGTTAAACTTCACTGACAAATATGACTATTTCTGCTCTCAGTGCAGCTCTTCTATGGGAGAAAAGTCTAACTGAAACTGAAGTTTACTTATTTAATTTAGAAGACTGTATCAGGTTTAAATGAGTAAATCAGTTAGCTTTAACTGCAGCTTTGGCCCAGCCAACTTTTCATTGATTATGTAGTTTCTTGTCAGACTTCCGCTAAAACAAACACAATATTTTGACTGTTTCCAACCTTATCATTTGCCAAGTTCAGTGAGCAGAGGGTATTCACCATGAAGAACTAAGCCTATTTAGAGTGCGAAGCATGACTCAGTCAAGCGCTGAGGGCAAACTCAGTGTGAGTGCTGTATGTATGTATATGTCTATGAAAGGAGGAAAAAGAGTAAAAGGGGCTGTTAATAGCCACAAACTTGATTCATGTTTAAACTAAAACTGCTGAGATTGCTGGAACAAAACCAATAAAGAGGTTTCTTATAATGGCTGAGCTAAACGCTTTTCCGTTCAAGAATACAGTCAACATTTTGCAGCCACATCATATCCTGGAATCAGTGGTTCACCACTGTGGCATCCAACATTAACCAGACTGTTCAAGTTATGAAAACCCTAACTTTCAGTTTATAGGATCAAACAAGACTGTTTTCTATACAAAGAGTTTAAAGGCTGGACCTATAAATGTGTTTTTCATTTTAAGTGTTAATGTAATTCAAAGTAAGATAACAGATGTCTATCTCTCTGGAAACATCTGAGTTTCCATGAAAAATGGGGGCAGGGGGTGGTGTGTGTGTGTGTGTGTGTGTGTGTGCGTGTTAGTGTGGGGTGGGTGTGGGGGGGGTGGGGGTGGGGGTGGGGTAGTAGAAAAAAAATGGGAAAAGAAAATAAAGAGAACAGTAAGCCCCACATAATTGCTGGGTGAATGTATTTGTTTGAACTGGAGGTACAGTTTTTCCTGTTGGATACACAAAACAAGCACTCACGCTTTCTTTCCACAGATGGACCCTCTGTACCAGTTACGGCAAGTGCTAAAGTATTTCTTCTTGGTTCCCATGACTTGCTGGAGGGCGCAGACATTGGGTCTAAACGAATTAATACCAAAAAAATGTGATGAAGAATTACTCAGCAAATAAAACATCAATAGGAATCTATGAAATTATTCACATGTAAAGGATTATTTAACAGCCCAGACGGATAAGACATCAGGATGTCAAGCATGAATAATTATTTGGCAACTACTACTGTGGCTTTTGAAGCCAGACAGTTAAATATGAATAATGACAACTACACATGCTCATGTCCTAAGTGAAATGCAAGATTTCAGATACCCTTCAAAAATACACAATTAATATTGTTGAAACAGTTGGGACTTGTAGAATTATACAATATACAAATGTGCAGAAATGATAACAACCGTTCAAGGTTCATGCATGCACAAAAAAAGAGCAAAAAAAAATATATATATATATATAGATGAGCTTACCCTTCTTTTCTTGCCCTGATCCTGCTGTGGGCAACAATTTTGTCATAAGCTGAGGAGTCAGCATTATCAAATGTACAGAGCACAAAAAGTGCACAAGCAACCACAAAAAGCTTCATCCCTGATTCCTTCGCTAGCCCACCCAGACCCAGAGTAATGGGAGCAGACGGAGAGCAGGAGTTTATATTCCACAAGTCTCACCCACCATAGGAGGATGGTAATTTTTTTTTTTACATGCATGGACCACCCAGCACTTAAAAAAAACAAAACAAAAAAAACGTATGACTTAAAATATACATTGGGCTTTACCATTTATAATCAAGGATTACAATCTTTTTTTTCTATATTAACTGATCTGAGAAAGGCATTTTTAAAGTAGTGGGACCACTACCATTTTTAATTGTTAGCAGTTTTACCATTTTTTTAAATTAGCCTTTTCTATTTCTTGTCTGCTTAAGTTTAAATGTGCACAATTTTTTTTTAATCCATTTGCCACAAAATAGTTTTCATAAACACATGTTTTAGCTACATAAGAGTCATTCTAAAAGTCACTTTATGAGTTTATGCTTTCACTTTATGGAAAGAGTTTGAATTAAAAATCTGTTGTGTTGTATTGCATCTGCACACTGATTCAAATTCAAACGAAGATTTGAAGGCTCAGCACACATTCTCAGTGCACAGATGCAAACTATTTCAGTTTGTGTTTAGAACTTTGAAGCTGAGTGATGCATGATAGATATAGATATTGAACAGATGGGATACTTGGGATGAAGAGTTCAGATGTATCTTGCCTATAAAAGTGTCCTTTATTTGGAGTGCAAACAAAGAAACATTACATAATCTCTGCTCTGAACAAATGTCAGAACAAGGATTGTGTAAATCTTTCGGAATGCAGTTTGCTCCACCTTGTGGCTGTGGGAGTACAAGCACCGAGGCTCACAATGCTGTAGGACATGGATAATATCGCCCATGAAAACTTTTACATTCGAAAAGGAGTAAATATTGAGATACAGAAGTATTTGAAATATAAAAAGGCTTCCTGTTTAGCAGAAAACTAGACAAAGTTTTTGTAGTCTTTGAAGTTGAGCTGGTGTTTTCAGTTCTTTGCACCTACTATTCACTTGTCAGATGTTTTCATAGTGGAGCCATGATATTTTTTAAGGCTACAAAGAATGATTCTCGAGGCAAGACTTAAGTGCTGTAACACAAGTAGTAACAGGACATAGACATTTGCACTGGCATGTCAACAGAAGCCTCTTGAAGACAACTTCACATACATAACAGAGCACAGGAAACAATTGTCTGTGAAATGTCTCAGATGTGGAAAATGTAAAATCCCACAACTGTTAGAAGGAAATGATAATAGGCTGTAACTTATTAACAGCAGGAGCCCATGTGCCAAGCATGTGAAAGAAGTGTATACGTCATCGTTTGTTATTTCTAAAAGTTGCGGCTATTCTGTCTACTAATAAGCTAAATGACTCATGGCACTGGTTAACGATCATTAATTTGTTTTTACTTTGCAAATATCAACAGTTTTTGATTTATAATTGCTATTTGCACCATACCCAAAGGTTTTAGTTATAGAGTTCTGTTTGCCACATGTTGTAACACCAATCTGGTTTTAACTAGATGCTCCAAATAGGATAAGGAAAAGATTTTCTTAGCCAGCCAAGTCAGCAGATTAAAAGAAAAAAAGATACAATCTAAGCCCCAATACTGTGCAGACATTGAACTCAGTTTAGTTTTATTTATGGAACATCGGTTCAAAGCTGCAGTTATCTTAGTGAGCGTCATATTGTAGGTAAAGATGTAGGTAAATATTAGAGAGAAAAGCTCTCTCTAAAAGTTCCCCTTTTAGTGAGCACTTAGGGAACAAGAGCTCACTCTTAACAGAGAGAGACCTCTGGAAGAACCCTGTTCGGGGAGAGGCAGCCATCTGCTGTGACTGGTTGAGGGGTTAGAAAGAGAAGATGGCAAAGAAAAGCAAACAGACAGACATCTGGAGCTGAAAATCAGTGGACTGACTTTCTATTTTCAACTGGTGAGCCTGAAATAAGAAAATCAGCCAATCACATTTAAAAAGTGACAGTTTGAAGGCCCAAGCTTCTTATCACCGTTATTTAATGCATTTAGAAAACCCCATAATCCTCTAAAATCCCAAACACTGAAATACAGTTACTCTCAAGTCCCATCATCCTATTAAACAGCCAGTGAGAGATAATGGACTCGACGCACACTCATTGCAGTGATAATCAAATGCAGTGTGGCTTTTGCACTTTGAATCAGAACACGTTCTCTCTGAATCAGTCCTTGACACACACGCTGCCACCGACACAAACATTTTATGTGCCTCAAAGAATAAAGTAAGTCTTGATCCCAAGTACGGGCTCCTCTCATTTTACTTTTAAGTGGAAATGAAAGGGAAAAGTGCATCAGCAATCATAACTGAGTGAGCTTTTCAGATATAGCACAAAGACACAAACATTTTTGTTGATTGGTTTCTAAAGATATGGGCTGCTATGGTAACAGAAACTGACATTAGTTTCATCCAGCACCCAAGGTTGCCTGCAAGCTTCAAACCATGAAGGTGTGAAATGGTCTGTGAAAATACAAACTATGAGCAACCAAGCACCAGTAGCACTGCACTGATTCACAGCCACCTGTTATTTCAATTAATCAATGTAGTACCATACCTCTATTAAAGTCTGTGTTATTGACTACAGGTTAAAAGTAGTGACAAGATAGACCTTTGTGTACCTGAAAGGAACCATAATGGCATGTTTTTCACAGGTTTTCTACTTTAAATAGTATGATTAGGTACACAGTCTCTACACACAGGTACCATAGTATTGTCACTTAGCTAACTACGCTTGTTTTTCTAATATCCTCACAGATCACTAGAGGGTGCTTCATGTCCTATTTGGCAATAGACCATATTACAAGCTCATTTTTCTTCTAACCACAGAATCACTAAATCATAAGAGAGAACCGGAAATATCAGTGCTGAGTGCTAAATTATTAACTGTGGTGAAGCTCTCAAATGTACCAACAGCCTGTAGTTTTACTGCACCAGTTTCAGTGATCAATAGCATAAAACCATACAGGTTTCTGTTCCGTCTAGGTCAAGGTTGACAAAAGGTATGCTGGGCTTAACAGTTAATTAAAAATGACTTATAATAAATTCTTACAAAGAGTCGTGTGTGTAAGAGTTTTATTACTGGAGCATTTGTACTAATGCACTAACATTCAAACAGCATTTTGTTTTACTGTAACTCTTCATGGCAGACCTCATTTTGACAAGTTGATAAACGGTTAAATCTACAACATGTCATATTTATGGTTATGATAAGAAGAAAACATATCTGGGTAAAAAAGCCACCTAATTTATCTTAAAATGAATGACTGTTCAGCTCAACTGTTCTTGGTCTTTGGTTAAAAGAACAATTAAAAAATGACCCAAACTACTGTAAAAGGTAGTTATTTATAAGAAAAAAGCACTCCAAATGTAAGAATTTATAGTTGACAACAAAAACAGAATTAGCATTATTACATAAGAAAGAAAAATATGCCTTCAGTTACAGGTCACACAGTCGATGAGAAAAGGAAACATGTTGAGGACAGCTGTGCAATGCTATTCCATAGAAGAACGATTGTATATACAAGTAGAGAAAAGGTAAACTATTTACTAAATGCTTGTCTCCTGTAAGCACAAACAAGATTTCTGCAATTAGGTTTGGTTTAGTTTATTATGATCCTCATTAGCTAAAGCAGCTATTCTTCCTGGGGTCACAGGTGTTTAAACTTTAACGGTGCACTATTACAATCGCCACACAGATGTATAACATCATAATTAAAGCATAAGACATAACAAACTCTGTTTTAATTTAACCAGCTAAGACCTTTATGCTGTATCCACAACAAAGGTAATACATGCTACACTGTTTTGTAACGTTTAGATTTTTTTCTTTTAATCTCATCAATATTAATCGGCAATAATTAAAATCATAAAATATCAAAGCCTGGATTAACTGTCTGATTGAGTTTGAGCTTTTAACCCCAGAAATCTCATTTCCTATTTCAGCAACTATCTTGATATGTTCTGTCCAGGATAATTTACTAAGATTATACACAGTACAATGGTCTTGGTCCTGGTTCAGTGTCCCAGTGTTTTGTGTTTCTGGGTTAAGTTATACGTGTGGAATTATGGTTTTCTGTTTTGTATTGTATATTGGGTTTCTGGTTTCTGTTCTGTTTCTGTTCTCCGTCTGTTATATGCTTAGACTAAGTTTTCTGTCTTTATGTCTTCCCTGTGTCCCACGTCTTGTTACTTTTTCTCGGTGCTTCATGTTCCTGCTGTTCCAGAGTCTGTCATGTTCCCTATGTCTCCCCGGTCATTGTGTTAAGCTCTTGGGTTCAGCCTGTATGTTTCCTGTTTTACTTTGATAGTCCTGGTCCTTTGTCAGTGTAGTCTGCTTTACTTCCTGTGTCTCTTTATGTCTAATTAGTCCCAGCTGTGTTTCCCTCCTGTTTCTCACTCCCTTGTTACTGCCTGTGTGTTTAAGCCCTGTGTTTTCCTCTGTTTGTTGCTGGTTTGTCTGTGTGTCAGCCCCTGTATTTCTTCTGCGTGTCTCCTGTTGGACTTCTCTGTGTTCTCCTCGCTCGTCTTCATGTTCCAAGTTTCCCCGTCTCAGGTTCTTATGTTTCATGATCCAGGTTTCTAGTCACAGGCATTTTTTTCCTTTGTATTGTTATTTTGTAGCTGCTCCCAGTTTAGGTTTTGTTAGTTTAGTTCACTGCCATGCTCTGCTTTTGTTTGTGTTTGTGTAAATAAACTCACTCACAGTTACTCGGTTGTCAGTGCCTGCACTTGGGTCCACACGCCTCTCATCTCCCGACGATCTGCCTCACAGGTCGTGACAACAATGCTGGACTTGGTCAACAAACACACCATTAATGGAAACATTTAAAATTGGATTTTTTGAAATAGAAATGTTAGCACCAAGTATAATGCTATTTGCTTTACAGACATTTAAAATCACTTTATTGCTCCTTTTCCACTTAACTACTGACTTCAATTCAGAATCTAAATGACCTTTAACTCTTTCTTAGTAGTAGCTAATATATAGATGAATCATCTGCATACATAGAACTCTTAGCCTTACTGAGGATGATTGTTATACCATTAGTACAGATAATATATAACAATGGACCAAGACACCTTTCTTGGGCCAATACACGCTTAACAGCCCTGACATCTAAGTATGTCCTATTTCCTGTTAAATAACTCCATCCTTAATAATGCAAACTAGTTAAAACCATAACATAATTTCTTCAACAATGAATTACATGAATGATATCAATTGCTACTGTAATGCCCAGCAGTACTGCACCAACCATTTTCTTCTTTTCTATACTTCTTGTACACCACATACTGCATGCGCGCTCTCTTGCATTTAGATCATGCAGTGAGATGGAGTACAAAATTATGGACTGAGGAAAACCATCAGAGCAGCCAAAAGGCAGTACAGAGAGAAGCTGGATGGATTCTATTCTACTGCTGACTCCAGGCACACGTGGAAAGGCCTACAACACATCATAGACTATATGACCACTACCAGCATCACCAACTCCATAGACAGTGTTCCGGATGACCTCAACACCTTCTACACCTGTTTTGAGACCTCCAGCTATAACACAGAGAAGAGACATACATGCAGGACCACCTGCCCCTCGTCTCCTCACCTAACAATCTCCTCAGATCAGGTACACACAGCACTGAGGAAGATCAACCCCCATAAGGCAGCAGGACTAGACAACATCCCTGGGTGGACTCTCAGAGCATTCCAATGAGTTGGCTGATGTTCTCTTCTTCATCTTCAACCTTTCCCTCAGCCAGTTTGTCAGGATTAGTAACGGAACTTTAGCCAGCATTACTACAAACATGAGCACTCCACAGGGATGCATCCTCAGCCCTATCCACTACACCTAGTTCACCCCCGACTGTGTCGCCTATCACAAGGTGCCTATCATCCTAAAGTTTGTGAACAATACCACAGTAATAGGATCCATCATCAGTGGGAATGAATCAGCCTAAGGCAGGGAGGTTGCATATCTGCTGTAATGGTGTGAGGACAACAACTTCACCCTCAACATACTCAAGATGAAAGAGATGACAGTGGACGTGAGGAAGGAGAGGAGAGGAGATCCCACCGGCCACTGTTCATCTGGGAGCTTGAAGTGGAGAGTGCGAGCAGTAGCAGTTGTACTTGCTGAGGAAGTTTGCTATGTGCCCTAAAATTCTCAGCAACTTCAACTGCTGCATGGTTGAGAGCATCTTGATCAACTGCATCATTGCGTGGTACAGCAACGCCGATGCTATGGACTGCAAACGCCTGCAGAGAGTGCTGAGGGTTGCTGAAAAGATCATTAGAATGCCACTGCCCTCTATGCAAAGCATCTATTATTGCAGAGTCCATAGGATAACTGCCTCCATCCTCAAAGACCCTACCCACCCCAACACAGACTGTTCACACTTCTACCCTCAGCTATATCCCCAGGTATAGAAGTTTGTAATCTAGGACCTCCAGATGAAAGGACTGACTGGTTTTCGAGTACATTCGAGTTGTTGTCATAGCAACACAGCAGAGCATCCCATTATGTAATTAGTATGAGACATGATACTAACGCAAGGTATGTGATTAGTATGACCCGAGTAGGTACTAATAGGCAATAAACCAAACGAAGTGACCCACGCCTCATACCAGTCTGGTGCTTTGCGCCGACGAGTTGGTCATTGGAACTGCTGGCCCAGATGGTCTGGCTCCCCCACCGCACCCCCACCATTCTCATAGTCTACATGGGAAGGGGATGATGGGACAAGCACAACTGGAGC
>VVHJ01065371.1:8728-19481 GCA_015107715.1 Tylochromis polylepis
AATTATGGGGGGGGGGGGAATAGATCCATTAAAACTACACACCACTTGATATATGTCAAGAGGTTTTTGTGTAATTTAAACCAACTTACTCTTTAAAATAATTCAAAGACAATTTCATTCAGGATATGTTAATAATTTTGATTTTATTTAAATGATCAGGCGAGCACTGAAGAAAAATCCTTTTCCTTCTATAGTTACTTAAATAACTGCATAAACTTTAAACATTCAAAAATGAAAAACGTACAACCAGTTATGATTAACAGTTTCACTGTCCGTTCATCTTTAGTTGCAACCAAAGTCACATTTTAAACTGGACAATATAAAATGTTCTCTAGTAGCAAAGTCAGCGATAACTCTTCATGATCCAGTGATCTTCATCCACAGGTGGAGGCGAGTAAGGAGCCAAGACAAGTATTCGCTCTCTTTTTTTTTTCTTAAATGTGATTCTTGAAGAAGTTGATTTGTGTGTGGGGACATCACCTCCAGGTGAACTTATTTTGTCTCCCATTTGATGTTTATGACAAGCAGATGATGCCAGAAGCAGCTTGTTGGTCTTACAACACTAATTTGCTTGTGCAGAATGCCTCTCGGGTTGTCACTACTCAAAGCGCACATGCCTTTTACAATCAAGTGTCCTTTTCTTTCCCATGTTAAGGAAAACACACTTACATAAGAGTTTTGTTTTGATTTTGTTTTTTGTTTTTTTAAAAAAGGAAAACATCTGAGACTTTCTATATTGTGTGTAGACTGGTCGATTACAACATAACAAGGCGATTCCAGGGGCCAGAGTGGAAAAGTTGGGAGGGGGATGAGAGTAGGAGGGGGGGAAAAAAAAATAAGCACAACAATAGAGCTAAATTATGTCTTTAAGTGTCCTAGTTTGAAGACTCTTCATAAAAGGAAAAAGAACAAACAAAAAACATACATATCTATTCATATATATTTACATAACCTAAAAGCATCCATTTCATCCACCTCTGAAGAGGTTATTTAGTCTGTCCAGCTCCCTGCAGTTATCCATGGTCATGAGTTCTGCCTTCTTGCGCATTCGCTCGTCCCGGTATACCTTAGCGGCGTAAAGCAGGTCTGTTTCTGGATGAAACAGGGGAAGAAACTGTGTCATATTTTTTTCAAAAGCACAAACTATTCTGAGGGTGAATTTATAACTGTGGTTACT
Organism: Tylochromis polylepis; assembly: GCA_015107715.1. Classification (NCBI taxonomy): domain Eukaryota; kingdom Metazoa; phylum Chordata; class Actinopteri; order Cichliformes; family Cichlidae; genus Tylochromis; species Tylochromis polylepis. The sequence continues at coordinate 9,906 of VVHJ01065371.1, forward strand.
TACTCGTCTGTCTCTCCTTCCAACAATTATTTCTGACATTTGATACATAGTCCTCCTCTACATTTTTCTCAATTTGCTGCAGTGCTGAGCCCTTAAACTCTGACTTGAACTCTCTGGTGACGTAGTAGTCAACACGCAGGTTTTCCGTTTGCCTCTTTACGGTCTGACCCGTTGACCTGGAAGAGATGGGAGGCACAAGCTTAGGTGAAAGCCCTTAACAACGGCAGTAATTTCCACACATGGTGACACATTTTGTTTCAAACTCTAAGAAGACAATACGGTGCATGCAATTTGCAAATGGCACAGTCGAACAAAATTTTCAAGAAAGCCTACAAAAAGCTCAGATGAGCACATAGTACATGTCTTACAAGACTACTTTGTGCTAAATTTGCCAAGTAATGCACGAAATTACACCTTATAAATGTAAAGGTGTCAGTAATGACAGAGTGTGTGCACGTACGGTCTGGAGTAGAGACTGTAGGGTGGAGGAGACACCATCATCTGGCTCAGCAATGACACTAAAATCAGGACCACGATGGGCATCAGCTGAATAAACATTGAAAAACCACCCTAGAGGCAAACAGAGTATGTTAAAATTAGTACAAGGAGTTTATAAAGCCATCAAGTATCAACAAAAATTGTGAGAACAAAAGCGTGCAAATAAAAATCTAAAATTTTAAGACAGAAATTGTGAGCAGTCTACATACATCTCCTCGTTCTTCTGTCCTCTCTTGCCTGTAATCCGTTTGATGGCTGTAGCTCGTCCTGCTGTTGGTGAAAGTGTGAGCAGTGGCTGCAGAATATTAAAATATTACAGCTGAGGTCAGACACAAGGGTATGACATATGTCACCAGTCATCTTGACAACAACCTGCCTGATTTTCAATATTTTAAACATTTGAAGCATTTTTTTTTTCCACAGTTCATTCACATTTCTCATCTCTCCCTTACCAGAAACCCATATCAATTAAAAAAAATTTTTTTAATATATTTTATTTTTAAAATTTTTTTTTAGAATAAGTAATTCTTTCTTTCTGCACTTGTGTCCATATGTGCTGCTGCGCACACTTACAGGATGGGAAGCCGCCTCCAAAGAACATGTTGAAGAGGTCCTCAGGAGTGATGTCAGCCTCGAAGCCTCTATGGAAGTCGAAGCCTGCGCCATGGGAGTGACTTGGGCTGCTCGGCTCCTCTCCTCCTGTCAGGTCATACTGCCGTCGTTTGTCTGGGTTGCTCAGTACTGCATATGCATTGCCAATCTCTGGAAAAAGAGAGCCGAGTTAGTAGAATAGAGTTAGAAAATCTCTTCTTTTCCTTTTCTTCCTCTAAAAAAAAAAATGTTATATTAATTCAATTAAATATTTTTAATATAGCACCAGATCACAAAATCAGTCGCCTCAAGGCACTTTATATTGTTGGTAAAGACCCTACAATAATACAGAGGAAAAAAATTAAGTATGAGTATATTAGAGTGCTTCAACATTGAAGAGTTTAGGCTACCCGCTTTGACACTGAATTTGCATCATTTTTAAATATCATCTCCGTGCTTATGTCCACTAGTTGAACTATGGTTTTGTAGTCTTTTCAGGAAATCTGCAGGAAATTCAGCTATTCAGCTACTTGTGTCCAGTGGGCAAAAACAGGGAGGCTACGAAACTCATAGCAAGTAAGTAATTGCTTTGAACCAGAGGTCAGGTCTACACAACAAACACTCATCACAATTGTGTCACAATTCAAAGCAAAATATAACAAAGTTACTTTTAAAGGCCTCTGTTGCTCCAGGTGCATGGTTTTTGTCTGGATGAAATCTGAGAGCTAGTTTCCTGTAGGCTTTCTTAAGCTCATCGTCACTGGCTTCTTTGTTGACACCAAGCACTTCGTAGTAGTCTTTACACCGCTTTATTCTGAAAGACAGAAACGCAATGTGTGAATGGAATAAAATGCTTTCAGAGTCACACTGTCTCTTTTCCTGTCACCTTCTGGATGACAGCAAGAATATTTTGTCACTACAATATTAAGGGTCCTGGCCCCAGTCGATCAGATGTGTGATATTTAACCACATCCGAATAGCTGAGAGCACTATTAACCTTTTGATGCCACAGCAGTTACATTTCCATCCTTTGTGGTTTCTACACACATCATTTATAAGGGCCTGATGAGAATTCATCGTTTACACTGTAAATATCTCAACATACAAAGTTTTTCATAAGTGGTCAGTGCAAGATGATCTTTTATACTTTGCATGTGTAACTGTGGGTACCAAAACCTGGCTAAATTATCAAAGACGACCACATTGACAAGCTAAACTGTTCTCAGTTTTGAAATGATGCATTTTTGCATTCCATATCCAGAAAACAGATTTCTCTCTATCTGAGCCTTTGTGCCAGGAGCAGAGGTGGTGCTCTTTAACATGTTGCAGCACTGTGCTTCACACACAGGCAGAGAAGTGTACAACTTCGAGCTCATCTGTTATTTTCTGAGTCCATTATGTATGTCAGCAGCCTAGCCGCCACACATCAGGTAAACAAAGTCATTCAAATGTACGTTTGTGGCTAAATGTTTTTTGTGACTTTTTAACTGCAGGTGCGATGATAAAATGAATCTAAAATTGTCTGAGCAACTGAATTTTTGTTATGTAGAAATTTACATTTCCAGAATGCCTAAACTGGAAGGAGTGGGGTGGGGTGGGGTGGTAATACTGGGACTGCTCAATTGTGGCAACACAATTTTGTTAAGTGGAAGGAAAACATTTTCTTTTTAATTAATTGGATTACGAATTGACTGACTCTAAAATTCAAGTTTACAATTATTTGCAAAGTTACTTTATTTAAAATTTATTATTATTGTACAAATATACTGTTGCACTTTGCTACTTTAGAATATCGATGGTTGCTGTGGCTCAAGGGTAGAGCAGGTCACCTACTTATCATAAGGTTTGATCCCCGTCTACTCCAGCCTGCGTGCCAAATATTGGGCAAGTTGCTCTCCAATGCATTCATCAGAGTATGAATGAGTGAGAATGTTACATAGAAAGCACTCATGTAGAAAAAGCATAGAAAAAAGTGCTTGTATGAATGGGTATGATGAGAGAAATTGTATAAGGCACTTTGACTGCTCAGAGTAGAAAAGCACCATATAAGAACCAGTTCATAACAGTGACTTTAACTTCCTGTCAATTTTAGACATACATGAAAGAGTAAACGGAAATAAAGGTGAAATAAAATATTCAGTTGTGTTGAATTGGATTTTAATGAAGTATATGATGAAATTCTCACACCATACTAAGAATGTTATAATTCAGGGGTATTACCAAGCTCTACCCATCACAAAACCGTGACTGGAGTGGAACTATGGATGAGGTCACAAAGTAGACACTTTTAATATACACAAAGCGCACAACCCTTGTTTCTTTTTCCTAGAAACTATGATGCAATATTTAACTCACAGAAGCCTCCCCAACAGATTCAACAGAAAAACACAAGGGAGAGAGTGGCTAAGTTTAACTGGAATATGAGCAGCATGTTTATCCTGGAAATAAACTCAAGCTGCCATAAACATCTTTTTAGGATATGGGTGATTGTGATGTGGATAAAATATCTGCTTGCCTTTCTCTTTGTTTAGTTCTAATGTTCTAAAATTACAGCATGTAAAGTTACCTAGTATCTAGTCCACACTGCTAAATGCCTGCCTATTCCAATGGGAAACCTATCAAGATGTAGAAGTTCCCATAGCAATAGCCATATGTGCATAACACTGCTGAGACTATAGTGTCCTATCTGTCCTCCTCTGTTTAACCAAGAAACACTGATGCTGTCACAAGGCCAACTGCAGCAAAGCTGAAGAGCACAAAAATAGCCGACTGAAGTGGGACAGATTTTAGTGGAAAACGAAGCACAGCGAGTCTCACCCTTGCACGCCTTCAACCTGCTCTTTGGTGAAGCTTTTAGGCGGGTCGCCTGGTCCAGATTCTGAGTTCTCTCGTTCTGACCGAGTACCATTGGTTTCTGAGTTTTCCGCTGGTCTCCTGCGATATGCGCCATTACCTGCTGAGCTCCCATTCTTCATTAAAGCGTCCAACAAAACTAAAAGAAGAGAGAAGAAAGACGAGTTAAAAGACAGAAATGCTTTCTGGTGTATTACATTCCCACACTTTTAACAAACTTCCCAAAGTTGAGATAATGCAAAGATAAAATATGAATTAAAGACTTTTAATGCTGATTCTCGGTGCTATCAATCCATGTAAATCAGATTTTATTTAAATGCATGTTATGCGTTTGCTGGGATGAGGCAGTGCAGCAAATCATGCATAATCCTCAACAGGACGTGAACACCAGACCTGGTGAGTGAAGTGCAAAGACGTGCAAACAAAGTAACGCAGCAATACAGCACACCAATTATCTCTGCCTCGGCAGCAGCATAAAAGTTTTCAATTGTTTATCAATGCATTATTCATTAACATCCCTCAGGAAATGTAAGTGCAACTGTCCTCTATATGGTGCAACATTCCCCATATTCCCACAGCCCTCTCGGCTACCCAATATGATGAAAACAGTGGATTCTTTAATGTAATTTTCTGCTGAGCCAATTTGTGCAATTTTACAGCTGCCAAAACTTAATCTGCCTACAGTGGTTTGGCTGAATATTAATAATACTGCATTTATATGCATTTTTAAAAGCAATATTCCCTCTAATGTGAATAAATGCACTACAGACAGAGTTGTAGCCATTACCCCCATGAGATTAGCTCATGCTAAACAGCCACAAGCAAAGCTGCAGTAGCAATATCAGGGGACCTGACACATTACTTTACCACATTAAGGTTAAACCCATCTACAAACTAGATGTGCGGTGCTCCTGACACAGTAAACCCTCTCCATGCAGCTCTGTCAAGCCTTCACTGTGAATGCAAAAACAATTCACCACTGCAAGTCAGCCTTTTTAATAGAAATTCCTCACATACTCAGGATTACTGCAACCAGCAATTTTTAATCTTTATCAGTAATTATATCAGTGCGTTAGCAAGATAACAGCCAGGAAGTTGAGCTCCAGACTCTGTCTGCGCATCCTCAAACACAGAATGCACATATTCCTAAACAGTATGGCTTTTATTCCTTAGCCACACAGTTTTAAACTTCTTCATATTTTTCTTCATGATGCCATTTTGTAATGTGTATTAAGTGCTAGCTACACATCTTTGTGATGTTCTTCACATATTAGTGCGCATCTTGTGTTCATATGGGCAACAACCAATTATTTTCATTACCGTTTTAAAATTGTAATTCATTTCTCTTCTAATCTGTTGCTTTGTCAATAATTACACAAAATTAGATTGATTTATTTACTTAGTTATTTTTATTATTCCCAAAACTGATGTTATCTGTTTTCGGAGGTGGTTCATTTGGCAAACATCCAAAGATAACGCAGCTTTCAGCTGCTCCCTTATCCACAAGTGGTCATCACAGCAGACAGCTCGACATGACTAATTTTTATTCTTTATTTTTATGCTGGATGTCTCCTCGTGGAATTGGGCCTTTTATTTGTTAGACTACACTGTGGAGCGACTAGTAAGAAATCAGAGGCTGCAAGTTATCCAAACTTCTTGTGGGCACTTTGAAAACTGTAGTGGTTAACACACACACACACACACACAGAGTGCTAATGCTGACAGTGTAGGCACATAAATATGCAGACAGCCGGACACATTTCAACCAATAAGTTACAGTTTAAAAGCTGAGGAGTTACTTATTATCAGTGAGCAAGTTCCTCTATGTTGTTATGTAATCACTCACAATGCTATATAATTAAGACTTTTTCTAAACTACAATCCAAAACGCTCTCAATCTCATCCTTATTACTGGTTTACTGTCATCTCACAGGCGGCCGTGTGTCCTAGATTAGCCTTCACTTCAAGCCTTTCTCTGGTCAATCATTCAATTAAAGGATTGACCGGGTGGCTGTGTGGCCTGGACAGCATGGACACATCGTCCTACATTTCCAGATTTGCTCTCGCCCAAAAATCCCCAGATACTTTAAAAATGTGTGCCGAAATGAAGTGAAAGTGAAATAACATCTTAACAGAAGCACGAACACCAGCTTACTACTGAGATAAAACGTCACTATTAACGACAACTAGCCTGGGTCAAATTGAATGAATGGCTGGATAGTGAATTGACGTTTGGCCATTTAGCTAAGACCTTGCATCAGTTAGAAGGTGTTATTAAAAAAAAAAAACACTACGGGATAATAGTTAGTCGTATGATCACGTTACGTTAACAACCAAAACTCAATTTTTCTACTGATAAGCCCAAAGCAAAGCGCAAGCTAGGTTAGCTGTCAGGCCACATCTTGGCTAACTGTTGCTAATTTTGCTGCGTTTAAACCACAGCGCAGTTTTGATTAACGTTAAGTAATCTGACAAACGTTTGACACTGTTACATACTATTCAACAGATGGCCTGTGACGAACCGATGTAACCAGATGTTAGCTACATGCTAACACTTATACAATATCAGCGGATGGGGAGCAGGTTGTTCCTTCGCTTGGTTAGCTAAACGTACAAGTCAGCCACAAACAGCCTTACCTTTGGCTTTGTTAGTTGGATACAGCTTCTCTGCTTTGTTGAGAAACTTTAACGCTTTCTCCTTATCACCGGCTTCGAGGGCTTTCGTTGCTATATTTATACATTTTTCTGCTTCGTCTCTGTTCCCTTCCATCTTCTTTCCTCTTCTTCTCCCGGCAGTCAGCTGAGCACCTCATACCACGTGGTCAACGGCACTGACAGCAGAGTCAGTCAGACGGTTACTAAGGCGTGAACCTGGGTAGCAACCCCCACAGAATATCATTTTTATTAGCACAACATGAATATTTTTGGATATTGATATAATATGTACACAATTAACCACAGTGAGGTTAAATAAAATAAAATCAAAACTTCAGCTGGTAAAGAAAAATATCTAATCAGACAGTCATAATGCACTCAAATAGCATTTAGGCATGTAGACAAGGTAAAGATAACGTGTCCAAACCGAGCATTAGAATAGAGAAGAAAGGTGATTTTAGACGTGGCATGGTTGTTGGTGCCAGGCAGGCTGGTCTGAAGATTTCAGAAACTGCTGATCCTCTGGAATCATCCCACACAATCATCTCTAGGGTTTACAGAAAATACATCCAATATCCAAATGTCCAGTGAGTGGAAGTTCTCTGGGAAAAATAGCTTGTTGATGCCACAGAAAGGCAACAGTAACTCAATTAACCAGTCCTTGTAACCAAAATATGCAGAAGAGCATCTCTTCTCTTCTCAATCAACGATTCACAGAGGCTCACCAAAACTGGAGGACTGGAAAAAGTTACCTGGTCTGATGAGACTTGAGTTCTGTTGTTACATACAGTTGATAGGGTCAGAATTTGGCATAAACAACATGTAAACAAGGATCCATCCTGCCTTGTATCAAGTTTTCAGGCTGCTGCTGGTGGTGTGAAGGTATCAGCTATATTTTGTGTTATGCTTCGGGCAGCTCAGTACCAGCTGAGCATGATGTAAATGCCCTACCAGCACACAGCTGATCGTGTCCATCCTTTTATGACCACAGTGTAGATGTCTTCTGATGGCTGCTTCCAGCAGGATAACAAACCATGTGAGTTCAAATGGTTTCAAACTGGATTTTTGAATACGACAATGAGTTCACTGTAGTCAAATGGCTTCTGCAGTCACCAGATCTAAAGGGATTTAAATCTGATGACTGGAGGCTGTGACCAGCTGTGAGATTTAAATCAGTGCTGGAAAAATTACGGGGGTTTGTGACGTCTTTCCTGGTATATGTGAGATTTATCAAAATCCTCAGAGTGGGAATTTTGCAATATGGGACTTTAAACTTTCAGTCTTTTTTATTACACATGTAAACAGACATGCATTTTACAATTTAAAAACTGAAAAAGCAGCATGCCCAGGTCATTAATAACTACTCTTACAAGTAGTAGAAAGTTCTTTTAGCTGCTCCCTTTAAGGGTCGCTACAGCAGCTTCCTCTTCTGTCACGCCAACCCCCTGGCTGTCCTTCGCTGCATCCATGAATATCCTCTGCAGTCTTACCCTTTCCCTCCTGCCTGGCAGTTCCATCGTCAACATCCTTTGCCCAGTACATCCTCCATCCCCCCTCTGGACATGTCCAAACAATCTCAGCCTTTCCTTACTTCTTCAACCTCACCTATACTTTTGTATAGGTGATGCATTTGGGAATAGTGTATTTGATCAAAGGTCATTTCACTTTCAGTGATCAAATGCACAAACACCACTGCTATATTGTCACAGAAATCTTCACTTAACTTGATCTTACTGAGATTAAATTCTCTTTTAAAGAGGCTCGAGAACAAAAAACAGTCACACCAACACAAACAGGATTGAACAATATTAGTAATATTTATTCTGAAAATGCCAATTTCCAGTACTTCGTTTCATCTGGCACTCAGCTATTTACAAAAGGACAATGGACCTTCGAGCATGACTGGGCTGTACTGTTATACAAGCATGCCGTTTAAAACACTGTAAGCAGCAATCATAAGGGCAGACTGGGAGCATTTGTTTGCTTGTGTATCATTTAATTATAGACTAAATTGTTATTTTCATAAATATAATGACAACCAAAAAATAAATAAATTTGCAGATTTAGCATTAAGAGCAGGTGAAGTGAAGCACAGGCAGGAAGTGAACCCTGAACTTATTTGTAAAGTAAACTACAGCATGCTTTGGACAAACACCCAAAGTGACAGGAAATTTACACAGGTTAGATAAAAGGTTCATTTTCAAGTCTTTCTTGGGTTGTTTGTGTACTTTGCCTGCAGTTTGAGACATCTGGTTAGGAGCATATGTCTATGGCAAGATGGCCAGTCTTGAACCTCTCTAGAGCAGAAGTCCAAGGACCTTCAGAGTTGAAGGCAACAGACAATGATGAAACACAGTAAACCATGTCAGGTTTAAAGCCCTTTTTCTGTTTCATGCAATGGGATCTCTTAAGCTGCCGTGCGCGATGGTGGAAGCTTGGCTGCAAAGGAGCCCATGGTGTTGAGTGCTGCATGGATGCGGAAATGCAGCCTTGACTCCATGCTGTAGTCCTTGTAGTTCGTCCTGCAAAAAACCAAAAACCAAAACAGGTAGCCGCTGTGTTGAATATGTGGGTTTGGTTGTACTTGACCCACATTCAAACTGTAATTAAGTGGCTGGTGAGTTAATATAGCTGACTTCTAGGCTTACTGGCCACTCAAAGTGCTTTAGATAAGAAGTCAAACTTAAAACATCTTTTTGATATTTTGTCCATTGTTTTTAAGGCAACTTAAAAGTTCATTTTTATTTAAATTAAAAGACAGTTTGAAACAAGCTGAAAAGACTTACATGACACTTTCCATTACAGCAATGGCCTTGTTGATTTCACCCTTCTGCTTGTGCAATAGGCCAAGCTCATACATGGTAAAGGGCACCAGATAGCCATCATGCTTGATATCACCATCACTGTAAAAAAAAAATAAGAAAGTAAAGTCATTTCAGTCATTCTGTTAAGCAGCATTATAAAAGCAGCAGCAGAAAC
>VVHJ01065372.1:0-14976 GCA_015107715.1 Tylochromis polylepis
TGGAGCTGTTTTGCAAAGAAGAATGGGCAAGAATTTCAGTCTCTAGATGTGCAAAGCTGGTAGAGACATACCCTAAAAGACTGGCAGCTGTAATTGCAGCAAAAGGTGGTTCTACAAAGTATTGACTCAGGGGGCTGAATAATTATGCACATCCCACTTTGCAGTTATTTATTTGTAAAAAATGTTTGGAATCATGTATGATTTTCGTTCCACTTCTCACGTGTACATCACTTTGTATTGGTCTTTCACGTGGAATTCCAATAAAATTGATTAATGTTTGTGGCTGTAATGTGACAAAATGTGGAAAAGTTCAAGGGGGCCGAATACTTTTGCAAGCCACTGTAGCTGATCAAAAGCAGGGATGCGCAGATCCAATATCTGGATTGAATATTGGTCCAATACTGACCCAAAAAAGCTCGACTAGATATCGGTGACCATGAGCCAATCCATGGTTCAATCTGTTCTGTTCAGTTGTGTTGCTCTGTATTTACTTTACCATGCAACAGCAGCAGCTAGTAGCTGAACTAATGTAGTATAGAGGAAGCTAACAGCATAGGGACATATTTGAGGTAACTGCAAAGTAATCGTGATGAACTGACATGAGTGCAAAACCCCAAGAATCAGAGGACACCCTGTGAGCAAACACTTGGTTACAATGCGAAGGATAAACTCCCTTTTAACAGGAAGAAACTTCGGGCAGAACCAGAGAGGGGCAGACATCTGCCGCAACCTGTTGGAGGTGAGGATGTTGGTTTGGTGTAACATTTATTGATTATCTATTGATAAACTTATGGTAACGCGTTATTGTCAACGCAATTAAATATTGTTTCAGGTCAGCTGCGTTCTGTCAGTGCCACACCTGTGTATGTACGAAGAATACTGAGAAACTACTACGACTGTGCAGCAGGCTAATGATTCTCAGTTTGATCTAAAAAATGATCAGTGAAAATAAATTAGATGGATAACACTTCTATTTCTTCCTCTTCTGAGGATATGGATCCTGTGTCTCCATTGTTACCTTGTCCCTGGCATCCTCCTCTGTCACACCAACCCTCTACATGTCATCTTTCACTACATCCATGATACTTCTCTGTGGTCTTCCTGTTTTCCTCTTCCCTGGCAGCTCCATCTTAGATGGATAAAACCAGTACATTATTTTTCTGCCCTTATCCCCTGGTTTCATTTATGACTGCCAGACTTTTCCTGTCAGTGAGGAAAGCAGACTATTCATATATCCGTGGTATCAGTATTGGCAGATACCCACAGCCAAGGTGTAGCTACTGGATCAGAACCAGTAAAGGCTGGATTAGGCCATCCCTAATCAAATCAAATAAATTCTTGTGGATGAAGTCTACAACCATGCATGTATATAATACTGCAATGATTAGTTTTAATGCCATAAGTTTTGCAAGAATTTTCTAATATGATGTCAGTAGAAACCATGGAAGTCTGCACTGAATTCAAATGTAATCTGTCCAGTTGTTGCTGAGGCATGTCCCCTGACTGCAGTTCATTCAGAACCACTAGAGCCAAAACAAGATTGTCATTTCCATCTGCATTAATTTATATCTAACAATATAGCTCTGTTCTGGGATCTCTCCACCCTACCGTGTGCAAATATGGAAAATATGAGGAGCATGAGATGGGTAGATCAGCAAAATCACCACCCTGTACAGAACAGAGCAGCCATGAGTGATAATAGACATGAGATTGATTAAGCCAGAAGCAATTTGGAAAAGGAGGAGCTGGCATGAAAATGGGTTGCAAAGCAGCTTGCAGAATGCAACAACTGTAGTCACGCTAAAGAACCTTAAATGGTGCACGCTGATTTGCCAGTTGGGTCCTTATCAGGCTCACATCAGCCATCTACTGATGTCAGCTGGCATATATATCATCCAGCATCATCTGATCTATCGGGAATGTGGGCTGAGCTTGACTTTGTAGCCTGTTTCAACTAACCCTCAGCTAACTATAACTGCATTTCTATAAACTAGAAATGGTGATGCATGAGATGTCCCAGAATCATCAAAGTCAGCAACTTTCATTCAGTTTCAATAGAGAAAAATCTGGCTTCTATATGGAAGAGGAACATGAGATAAGATGATTTGTGTGAATGTAGTCTTAATTCCTAAAGAAGTCATTACTGGCCATGATTGTTCCTTAAGATGAGTGTAGTATTTTGCACTGCACAAAACTGCAAGTCTTTGTGTGATTGTATTCCTTTCACGAACTAAGACAAAGCACTTATGGTTGCTAAGTGCTGGGATTTAACATGAATATTCATGGAACCCTTGACACATTGATGAAATGTATTTACAATGACAACATCCCAGACTAAAACTCTCATTTCAGTTTATGGAAACATAATCAATAGTAGAATAAACTCAACGCATGAATGCAATGCATCTGCAGCACAATCAATCTGTCATCTATAAGGAATGGACTTCCAGCTGAGAGCAACACACTCAACCAATTAAATGTGAGCCAAGGGTGAAAGTAACAGGTTTGGGAAGAGGAAAATGTTCCCATGGTCGGGAGGCTATTCGCTTCCATCCATATCTACTTCAGACACACTACAACCCAGTGCTTCAAACCCCCAGACCTGAAGGCTTACACATGGCCTTAAAATCTCTTAACATGCTCCCCACAGATAGGCAGAATGAGAGAGTGAGGGCCAAACAGTAAGGGACAGACTGACAGGAAGGCAAATTGGACTTAAAAATCCCCTAAAGCCGATTGTTACACAGAAGGAAGAAAAAGTCACAAGGAGCTGTATAAGCGCAGATAGAGCTGTGTCCCTTGCAGGCTGTTTCGGCCTATTTTCAATGTCGTATGTTGGATGGAAAGGATCAGATTGCAGCACTGAGGCCCGCCAGCTAGATTTCTTGGAGCGCCTGATGCTACGTTCTGCCAGGTTTGTGTCAATAATCTGAGGCAGTGGACTCCTTCCACCTCCCAACCCATTGCCTGTTTATCAGCAATGCCAACCACACACACACGCGCGCACACACACACACACACAGTGAAGAAAAATATAAGGAGTTCACACTATGTACATACACATGGAGCCACATATTTTCGTTATATCAGACACAGAGATTCAAGCAGTACCATCGATCCTCTTCTATCCTCTAGAGAGAACTCTATCTAACACGCACAAAACACATATGGGCCCATAACTCAATAGTACACATTTGTTGAACGTTTGCCGTAAATTAGACTGCACAGATGTAGTCATTGCAAATTATTGTCAGTTGCATATGTTTATATAACTCCCATTTACCCTGTTCATATTTATATCCTATTTCTCTTTGATGTATCCTATTACTCCTCGCTGTGGCAATAGCCATATTTCTCAAAGGAGATCATTAAAGTTTCATCTCATCTAATCGCATCAAATCTAAAAGCCTCATTTTTCCCCCTATGCAGCACCTCGGCTCGCTGTCCAAGTGCAATTGTTTGGAAAAACTTGGAGTTTTCCTCTTTTTAGGTGGCCAGAAGACTCTACAAATGGTCTGTTTGGTTGAGATACAGCAAAGTTTTATGTAACAATATACTGACCTGCTCAGTTTTAGAATATTGAGAAGAATAACCTCCTGTAACAGTTATTAAAGAGTTGTTAAAGAAATGCATGAATGAAGTCTTGCATGGTTTTAGATTTCACTATAGCTGTACCAGAGCTATTCATTCAGCCAGTGTAAGCTGGATGTGGAAAGGCCCACACTAGAAGCTGCAAATTCCAAGATAATCTTAGATTGAATTACGTAAGCTCCACAGAGAGGCCTAAATGGAGATTCTGCAATTTCTCTTATCTTCTCTTATCACACATAATGAGAAAAGCCACAGAGGTGACTCAATATATACCACGGGGAGTGGAAACATTAAATAACTAATATTAACACACTGTGATTTCTTAGTTTCACTGTTACAATAAAGTTACATGCACTCACAGGCCACCTTGTTAGTTACACCTGTTCAACACAAACATCTAATCAGACAGTCACATGACAGCAGCTCAATGCATTTAGGCATGCAGACATAGTCAAGACAACCTTCCGATTTTCAAAATGAGCAAGAGAATGAGGAAGAAAGATGATTTAACTGACTTTAAACGTGGCATGGTTGTTGGTGCCAGACAGACTGGTCTGAGTCTTTTAGAAGGGTGTTGATCGACTGGAATTTTCCTGCACAATCAGACATAGTGTTTACAAAGAATGGTCTGAAAAGGTAAAATTATCCACTGAGTGGCAGTGGCAGGCTGAAATATCTTGTTGATCTGAAAGGTCAGAGGAGAATGACCAGAGTGCTTTGACTTGTCAGAAAGGCAACAGTAACTTGAAAAACACCAAAGTATGCATCTCTGAGCGTGCAACATGTCAAACCTTGAGCCTGTCAGCAAAGAATAGGAAACTAAGTCGATAATTCTCACGGGGTCACAAAAACTGAACAGCAGAAGACTGGAAAAACATTTCCTGGTCCGATGAGTCTCAATTTATGCTGTGGCATTTGATGGTAGGGTCAGAATAAGGTGAAAACAATATGAAAATCACAATGTGAGTGTTTGAGGGTTTGGTGAATGGTCGATTAGCATGAAGGATGGAAGCTTGCTAAAATTAAAAAATAAAATTTTTTCTTGGCCTACCAAACCCAGATTGACCCTGTTTTTCTCCCTTTTCACTCTGTGTTTCTTAGCTGTCTAAACTGTGAAAGGATATAATGTTGGGGAAAACACAAGCACAGAATCAAATGGTAACAAGCTGAAGTAGTTATGATTCATCGTTGCCGAGACATCTGGATCAAGGAGGCAGATGGGATGGCGGATGAGGACACAGACCCCAGGACTGAAGCCTGCTGTCAGGTCCTCACGCAGTTAAACAATGTCACATTTGGTTTCAGGTCTTTTGGGTGGCTCCAGTACCCTCTGAGCTCTTTTATCTCTCGTGTACTAATTTAAAGATACAGTAATATCATAAGACTGTGAAAAAATGTGGAGAAGAGCCTGCATGGGAAGCAACAGTAGTAACACTGAAAGACAGAATTCCCAGGATTTCTGTCTTAATACATTGTTAACTATGTAACTTGCTGTGACAATCTGTATTAACAAGTCATTTAATCCCCCCCAAAAGTTTGGAATTTATTAAGAGTTATTGCCAGAAAAAGCTTCCAAAGTGCTTTTCCTTTTCTTTCTTTTTTTAACCAATTGTCAACCAAAACATGTCAAAGATGGATTAAGGCATCCACCAGAATCAAGATAGTGGCATTAATTCAAGGACATTTTTCAAGCAAACTGACTTTAACTGGCAACAAAGTGATATTATCTCACCTGATTTAAAACTCTGTTTTACTTGTTACAAGAAAAATGAGTTCTTGTTGTTTTAGGAAAAACAAATGTGGCCTTAATGGCTATTTTGAACTATGCAAGTGCCCACACTGGAATATCTGAAAAGACTCAAGCAAATCGTGAGCAGAGACTTGCATACGGATTTCGATCTCTAGACTGCACCTTACACTTGGCTTTAAGCTTCTTTTAAAGTAGCAACAGAAAAAAGCTATCAAACATTTTAGTATCAGAACATAAAGAACATGAAAGGAAAATTGCTTGTAACATGTGAGTCAAGCGCTTTAGGCAGGCCCAGGCTGATGTCTAGAAATGCAGATATCTAATTTTAAATATCCACAATACCATTTGCTGTCCTGGTCCCTTGAGCAAAGTATATTCTCGACAGGTTGGCTCTATATTACAGTACCACTCTGCATAGACTAACAGCTGCCCATAATGACATTCAGTTAACCCATCCTGTTTGAGTTTGGATGGTCAAGAAGACTCCAAAAAGCTCCAGGTTATTGCCTCAAATACACTGGACCACTGGAACTTTGAGTTTGTCGGTAGTGTTCAGTCCATTTAAATTGAACTGTGGTTCGTTGTCTCTCTTAGTCCGATTCGCTTGTGCATGTGTGAACACAGTAATCATACTTTGATGTGGACCAAAACAACCGCACAGAAGACCCAGTGAAGGAAGTGGTCTCGGTCCAGATCCACATGAATTCCAGAGTGGTTCATCTATCTATTAGGACGTGATCCAAGCCAAGAACCAGGTGTATGCTGAAAATTTGAAGAATGCTTTGTAACCTAGGATGCGTCAAGGTATTATAGATGCATACAAACAGTTAGTACAGGCTGACAAATAGTTGTAAATTTAGTGTAAATTCTCCATGTTATCCACTAGGCCAGAACACAGTGCCTTCTTGCTGTATTTACCTTTGTTGCGCTCGCTCCAGACACATGACCAATAAGTGGACTGAATGTTCTCAAGAAGCTTGAAGCTTGGTTCACTTTTTTTTCTGTGTGGAAAAAAAGTCAAACAGTGGGGAAAAGTCACAAGTTTACAAGATCCACAATTGATTCGGACCAGAGCAAATATACTATAGGTGTGAAATTGTCCTTAATCATGGGTCAAAACCTAATATCAGTCTTTGACCCAGAAGTCAAAACCCAAATAATACATTTTGTGGCAAAAAAATTACCAAAATTTTACCCATTTTGATACATTAATACCAGACCATGTGAGACACATTTAGTGACACATTGAGCCAAACAGTACGCAACTTTCAATAGTCGTGTAGATGTGTTCTGCCAAACACATGTAGGGTATGTGGAAGAAATGGCCATGCTTTGGCTATGAATTTACAATAACTGCCATTCTCACACTGGTGCAATCAGACATGACCCTGACTTAGATTAGCTGTCTGATTCAACTGCATCAGAAATACAAAAGTCTGGAGCAGCAGAGCTTGATGCTTACCTTTTTTTTTAGCTTTATTTGATAGACACAGGGAAGAAATGACAGGAAAGCAGGAGCAGAGAGAGAAGGGCAAAGGGCTGCTGGTTGGACTTGAACACAGGCTGGCTGCTCTCAGCCATATGGCAAGTGGTCACCTGCTCAACGTACTGAGCTAAACCAGCACCCTTAACCAGTTTTCAGAGTGTGAGTATGACTTGTATATTTTGTTATTTAATTGGAAAACTTCAACTTTTGCTGAAAACAACACTTTTAAGGACCACGTCAACACCTGCATCAGCTGTCTGATGGTACCATATCAGCAAAATGTCCTGTCTTCCATGCTTCCTTCTAGAGGGGGTCTTTTTCGCAAGGTGTGTCTTGTAGAAAGGTGACTCTTAGGATCAGGCAAGAGGTTAGCAGGCAGGAAGCCAGGAGGCCGGAGGCTGGGAGTCAGAGGTGAAGGCTACTGATGGCTTGCAACCAGCCTGATAAAATGTTTCTCAGCCAGGGGCTAAGAATTCTAAATAAAACAGGAAATTAATCATGAAAGGACCCACTTCATGACATTACCACTGAGATGGCCAAATCTAAAGATAATGCATCTCATCCTGTGCCCCCGCCCCCAACCTTCCTGGCTCTACTAGAGTTTTTTCCTGTTCAAAGTGAGTTTTTTCTTCCCACTGTCATCAAGTGCTTGCTAATAAGGGATTGTCTGACTGTTGAGGTTTTCCTCTATATTATTAATAACAAATACAAGAAATCATAGGGCCTTTTTTTTTACTCTCAACTAGGAGTACAATTAGACTGAGCTGATCGACCCAATCCAATCAACACATGGGATTGACATCCCAGTTCCAATCTTAGTTCAGGTTTGAATGCAATTGCGAGGCCAATTTCCATACCCAGGTCCAGAGAATAGCTTCCTTTGCTCTCCTTCACAAAGTACCACTTCCACCTCTCACTCAAAACTGGAGCAACATCCACATCTCCACTTGCAGTTCCAGCTTTAATCCAGGTCTCAGTCTAAGCTCCTGCACAGGGCTCCAGAGTATCCATACCCCAGGCACAGACCAGGCCTGGGGTGGGCCTGCTGCTTACTAGCATCTGGATCTAATCAAGGGTGTTTGTCATCGGGAATTGAATCAAATTAAAAAGTTTAATATTTAATGCGACACCAGATGGAAGCCGAGAGGGGAAAGAGGCCCTGCGGTCAGCACTAATATCCCCTTCTGAAGAGCCATGCTACATTCCTGGAGAGAGAGTTGCTGGAAATATGTATACACACACACATACACATGCATGCACAAAAGTACATATGCACACAGACACAATTAGTGTAACGACACTGGCAACAGATTTTTACAGCCATAAACTTGCAGAACAAACACACAAAGACTACATAGACAAAAAACGTACAAGAACACAGCAGTCCTGCTGGTCAAACTTTTTTTTCAGCTTGCTGGTGTTCTACAAGCTAGCATGTTAATCACAATGACAGAGTGCCGGATGCAGAGGCGAGACGCAGAAAACACACTTACACACACCTTTAGTTTTAACCTCCACAGCTCATAAAAGCAAAACTATGGCGCACCGTTTCTGACAGCAATTAATACTCGCATGGTCTATGATATTCCTGTATGCCTAATTTAAAGAAAAGTCAGGAGCATTCATCCCCAGTAGCATCCAGGCATTTCTTTCAGTAAATATATCTTTAATGCCACTCTTATATACCAGATTTTTGGGCTTTTTGCTTTGTGAAATTGTATTATAAATCTCTTTGACATCAGCTGAGAAAGTTTCCATAATCTATTGTACTGTAAAAATAAATTCCATTGCACCGTTATATGTTGGGTGTGTACAGTTTTAATTTTTTTTACGTTTCTTTTTCAAAGCTTCGTGGACAGCAAGGCTCTAGTAGTTAGTAGATAGTGGATTTTATTTCCTTCATTGTGGTATTCTATTAGTCATTGGGCCATTTGACATAGTTAGAGTCATTATGTGATAAAGTATTTTTGATGTTTTGTTTTTTATTTTTTTAACTTTACATCAACCCCATTGAACTGAAGCTGGGGTCTCACACTCACAGAATTACTTGTGAGGTTAACGTGTCTAGAATATTTACTAGTATTTCATTGTAACATCTATTAACAGGAAATTTGTATTGTTAGCTGCCCCACAAAATTAAATCAAGGCCCAGTTCATTCATGTTCTAATGAATGTCACTGACCATAAACTGAGTATAAACAGCAGGTGCCAATCAACATGCAATGATGATCTATATCCGTTTTATTTTTCAGTTCCTAGACTTTTTACATTGTTGTCACTTTTATTTCCTGTTATTAGTTTTGCTAACAGTAGATCTTGTAAGCTGTGCTACCACTACTGTTGCGTATTTGTGATGTGTGATGTCATCCCAAGCTGGAGCATCTGATTTCCAAGGTAATAAGAACACATATTTTCCTGATTAATAACACCTATGGTGTCCCTTTCCTTTGCTTTTCAGGCTTTCCTGGCATTTTCCTGGTGTTACTTGTTTTCTGGTTTGTTTCCTTTCTTCTGTTCCATCTTTCGTTTCGTTGATACGATGTTTCAGACATAGAGTTTGTCTCTTGCATACTCTTAATGGATTGTTTGCCTCACTGTTTGTCTTTACATGTTTGACCATTTACCCATTTTTAGGTAAAGAATTTGTATTTTTTGACTTCACACTGCCACTGTGGGTCCTGCAAATGATTTTATGATGTTAAATGACACATGGCTAAGGGTGTTGAGTCATGATAGCATGCAGACAAAAGCATGCAACAAACCAGTATTGTAATAAAGGAAAATCGGTGTTATTCCCTCCTCAGATATTAGGGATACAGCAAGGTGTCGGTGTCATTTTAAAAAGGGGACAAGATGAAATGTGCACAATATAGAGTATGTGCCAGGGAATGTGAAGTGCTCTACAACTCTCATGCCTTGTGATTAAGTTGGCTCATTGTGCATGTGTGCATATGTGAGACTGATTAATGTAATGAGGATTAATTTGAGACCTACTCAGAGGACCACCCTGAGAAAGACACACAAGACTGGGCACCACCTGGTTATTCTCTGTCTAACACACACAGCGACACTTTGATCACGATGCAGGAATCTGCATGCCAAAATCACTGTTACCATTACGGCTGACAAACCTCTGCCACCACCTGCTAATGCATGAAAAAAACATACACACCTGAACAACCCTGTGCTGCAGCATTTTACAATTAGAACATAGATGTTTTATCATCTGTTCTGCCCCTCACAAATGCACAAAAAACACACACACGTACACATAGGGAAACTCCATCAAACAGTGAGGAATCTATAGGAGTGGAAAGAGAGAAACTGGGCTACTGGGGAGAAATCCAGCAGAAGTGACTTCCATTCGTAAGCAATTCAGCGGTGCTCAAATGCTCTCTGATCCCCCCACAGTAACGATATTCAGCTGACATTTCACTGGAGAAACTTAATCTCACCTTGCCTTGCCAGCGATACCTTATGGCATCCACAAACATGCACGCCTTAATGTAAACCATCCTCACACACATGTACACAACTGGAAAAACAGGGTCTCAGCAAACTTTCATCCAAATCACACCCTCTGCCCACCAACAGCTTCTCCCCTCATGCTGTGTATGTGTTTTCTAATTGTTAAAGCAGAACCAGGGAACCGGCAAAGAAGGTTTTTGCCATTAAAAAGACTGAAGCAAGGCACACAGACACACCGGGCAAGAGGCTAACAAAACACAGGCATACTCAGATAAGAATGAAGCTGGTGGGAAAAGCACAAAGGCAGGGAAAGGAACTCACAATAAGACAGGCAGTAACAGAAAGAGGAAGAATATACACTCACAAATAACAACAGCAATAAAGCAGAACAAAATAAGTGGAAAGAATGAGCACAGTTGAGAGCAAAGGAAAGGTGCACAGATTGTAGCAAGGCTGTGTATAATCCAGGGGTGTGAAACATAAGGCCCAGGGGCCAGAATCCACCCAGCAATGACTCCAATTTGGCCTGCAGAAGAGTTCTGGTAAATGTTAAGGAGGGCATAAATTTTAGAATTGTGCCTGTATTTTCATACATTTTACAGTTTTTCTTACTGATAAAGACCTTCATGGCCATTCATGCTACACTAACATAACTAAGTAATTTTTTTCATTTTTACAATGGATCCACAGTTAAAAAAAACAAAAACACATTTATCTGTAAATTAACAAAAACTTTTTTGTTATTACAGGAGAGTCTGGGCAAAGAGCTACCAGGACCTTTTCTGTAATTTTACACATTTATTTAGAATTTAAGCCAAAAGAGTCATGCTGACAGATTTCTTTAACTTACTACACCAACATTTCTTGAAATTGCATTTGTTTTTCTTACATTGCTTTTATATTATGCTGCATATTTTAGGACCTTGGTGTGATTGTTGCGAATTAGTAGCATATAAATAAAACTGAATGGAATTTAATATGCCAATATCTCAGGGATTGAATTTGTAGTTAAACTTCTTTACACACAAAACTGGTTCAGCCCACTTAAGATCAAAGTAATGCTGTATGTGGCCCATGAAAAGTTTGAAGTCCATGGTCTAATCAGAGTGTGCGTGTGCAGCAAATCACATAAATCAAACTGGTCAAGGTAGAAAGCTGCCCCTCCATGAGCCTGGTTATGGCTTCTTCCTCTTAAAAGGGAGCTTTTCCTTCCCAGTGTCACCAACTGCTTGCTCACATGGGATCTGATTGTTGGGATTTTCTCTGTATTATTGTAAGGTCTTTACCTTACAGTGTAAAGTTCCTTGAGGTGACTGTTGTCGCAACTTGCAGCTACATAAAAAAAACTTAATTGAGCTGAAATAGGAGTTTAATCTCTTAAAAGCTACAGTATCACAATATTACTCATTTAAAAGTGTAACTTTTACACTGATGCAGTGGCAGCTTGTAAAAGGAGCAGGTTTTGCCACCATAAGTGGTGAATCTGTGTGTTTGAATCTCTGAATTGAGGCAAATCTAACTGCAGGGCTGCATCCAACTTGCACAGTCAATGTTCCCCCAGATAAATAAAGGTTATAGGGAAAAATAAAATTAAAATAAAACAGTCATGCAGGTTTTTAGTGCTGACATTTTGGGTGCGTGATTCGGCCCTGGCATCTTAGCTTTTTCCAGTGTTTTCCACCAGTGGGAAATACTGATGAATAAGTTCAAATGTGAGGAATTGGGAATATTTCAGTATAAAGTTGAATGGTTAAGGCAACTGCCACTGTGATATTGACTTTTTGGGGAGATTTTGTCTGTTAGTGTGTGATTCACTACCTGGTCCACTGATTGCTACACGACGTCCAGGCCTGGAGTTGGGTGCCACTTTCGAATCCCACAATTTACATTGGAGTGAGGAGTGGCTATGTGGGCTTCATTGCCACTGTTATAGAAGAAGCAGTAAAATAATGGAAAAGGTTTAGCACAAGTGTGTGGAAGGAGAGAAGTGTGTGTGCCTGTGTTCGTCTACATATATGCAGCTCACGTGTGTAAAAGCATTTGCGAGTGTGTACAGTCATGTGTGTGTGTGTGTGTGTGTGTGTGTGTGTGTGTGTGCGTGTGTGCGTAGGCGTTCAGCATGCCTGCCAGTCTGGGGTTCTCCTGGCAATGAAGGCTTCCCACTGCAGCATCAGAGGTGACGAGGTGCGAGGGCGTATGCACACACACACATGCGCGCGCACACACACACACACACACACACTGAGGGTTTTCCTCAGTCTCGTGCCAAAGCAGAGAGAGGAAAAGACCACTGTGAGGTGCTGGGAAATAAGCAGCATTAAAATAGTGAGGGCTTTTTCCACTGGCACATTCCCACATACAGCGAATACACAGAAGTGACAGGTGACTAGGCCTGGCAAGACTTCTCCACACACACACACACACACACACGAGATTCTTATACATGGACACTGCATAGAAAAAACAAACAAGTGTGCAGTGCAGGCGCACTTGCAAAAGTACACACATGTGCTCTGATCAACGGGATTAATAACATGGATTAGTCAACTATTATGTTATATATGTTATATATATTTTTTTTATTTTTTATTTATTTATTTTTTGCAGTGGGCTTTGGGTTTTGGCTTTACTATTAAGTATTGCGCTTAAGAAACTTGATTTATTCATTTGTCCATGCAACTCTTTGCACTGCACTGTCTTTTTTATGCAGCTTTATTTCTACTTTTTTTTCCCTGGTAAGATTCCGGTAAGCAATAACAGTTCTAACATGTTCTTATTGCCCTTCAGTGCATAGCAAGGTCTCATAGCTTGGCAGTTACGAGGGAATTAGTCAGACACACACGCACACAAACACAAAATTCTGCGCATATACACTTACACAGGCACATGCGCCCATAAACACATAAACTAATATAGATCCATAAATTACAGATTCACTGACTTGGCAGAATATGTAAACTGGTGTTTATTTTGGCTAAAACTTAGGTAGAAAGCAAAGAGCCTTTTTCACTGCAAACACATTAAAAATTTGAAAGTAATGTTAATGACACTGACACAATGAACGAAATCAGATGCATGTAGATAAACCAAAACAATGAGCTGAAAGATACTAGCATGGTCTGTAGCAATTAGGGGTACTGCAAAGCAGTAAGTGAAAAAAAAAAGATGTAAGTGTGAAAACTTGGTTGTAAGTGAGTTATTTGCTTTAATGTCTATATTTAGAGTTTCAATGAATCTTTTTTCACTATCAATTTTTTTTCACTTTCAATACAAAATTTTTCAGTACATTTCTTTCACTTACAATATTATTTTTCAGTTTCATTTTAAGCTGGCATCGTTTTAATCCCATAGGATGTCAGTGCAGCCATTTGAGCTCTTGTTGGCAGAGTTGGGACCACATCTGAGGAGGCAGAGAAATTATTTGACCTGGACCTGGAGCAGCGTCTAGCTGTGTGTCTGAGGTAGTGTCAAATTTTTTATTTTTTTTTAATGCTTGAAATATTCGCACAAGTTTTATATGTGCAGTTTGTAAAGGTCTTTACAGTGAATTACAAAATTTCAAATAAGACAATTTCAGTTTCATGTTTTATTCGAATAAGAAAAACTATTACCCAATGAGAATCAATAAGAGAATCAATAATGGAATTGGAATCGCTATATTATAATCCATTCCTATCTCTGCTTGTTGCACATTGCTTTGAAGCTAATGGTTGGACGTCTACACATCTGGTTTGTGGCTCTGGTTGCCAAGGTAGCCCTTTATTGTATTTATTACCTGGTAATCTCAATCAGCAGTATTCCTCACTGTCATTGGTAGATGCTTTAATTCTTTTATCTGGCAGTTGAGGAAAGTTTATCTTGGGCTCGTTCAGTTCCTGTCACCAGCAGTTATTTCATCCATTGTCACTCGAAGCTGCAGAATGTCATTCACTTTCAATTTCTGTGGTTTGCCACATCACTGCCAATCGCTTCAAATGGGCACACTGCTTCATCCTGAATAAACCTCAGTGAAAATCTCAATGATGTTTATTTAAATAAATGCCTTTTAAGACATTACACCTATATGAGTAAGCATTAGTGACTGAGTCTTTCTCCTAGTGATGGAAGTATTGCAATATGTACTGTATGTATTTAGAGTATTATGAGTTGAGACATGTGCAGCATAAAATCACACTGGTTAGACATGTGCTGCCTTGATCCAGTTGTAACAGGTACTTTTTTAGTATTTTAAAAGAATTGTTATTATTATTATTATTATTTTTAATTTAACTTTTATTCTACCAGGTATCTTGAGATTGAAAATCTCTCGCAGAAGAGCACTCTGGCCAAAAACCATAGTAGTACAAGTCAGCACTACTAGTAACACACACACATGCAAATAAATACAGCAAAAAATACAAAATAAAAATGTAGGCCTGCAGTCACACAGGCCTACAGATTTATTGTCATCCCCCTGGAAACGCTAGGCTCAAACTTCACAAGCGGTTACCAGATAGGTTTTTTTTTTCTTTTTCTTTTTTGCCTGTCCTGTTCGGTACTTCAGCAATCAGAATTGTTGTCTGAAGGCTAAGAAAGATGCCCAACGGATTTACTTTTTCAGGTGGATCATTATGGCTATGCCATGTTGTTCACCCTGACTGATGTTTATTTTATTTTAGATTATTGTAAATTGGACAGACAT
>VVHJ01065378.1:3028-19687 GCA_015107715.1 Tylochromis polylepis
ATTATCTTAGCAAAGCAGAAATGCTCACTATCACACATTTAGACTGATTTGTGAACAATGTTTGAGAGAAATGGTAATATTGTGTATCTGGAATGAATTTTAGATCTTTAAGTCCATCTCATGAAAAATGGGAGCAGAAACAAAGGTGTTGCGTTTATATTTTTGTTGAGTATAATTACTAGGTATAATTATAGGTAAATTAATTACTTTAAATGCATTAAATGACCCTACAGAGTCAAGCTCCAATGTTGTTGTTGTACAGTGCAGAGTCCAAACATCAGGCTTGGTAAGAAAACATGACAATACAATTGACATGCTTTTAGCTGCAGGACACACAGACCTCTAAATGAATGCTGGCGATTCTTATCTGCTGAAAAATAAAGTTTTTGTGCTTATTCTTTTTGCATATTTCTAAAATGTGTGTTGAGTTTGTTGTGGTTTGTGTCTATCAGCCTTGACACCCAAGCTGAATCATAGCCAACATAAATTAAAAGTTTTCAGTACCCAGATATTAATCATCTCAGACGTATTTAATGATTTTGTGGTGGGGGAATACAAAGAGGCAAAAGAGGAAGTTGGATTTCTGGGGCAAAAACTAAATTGCACATGTGATGGTGGCTAATAAATGAGATATGAATAACTGCAGCCTTTAAAAAAAAGAGCTCTGAAACTAACCTAATTGCTTGCATGGCATTTTTAACTGTATCCAAGTGGCATTCGTCAACAAAGATAAAGTGTTTTTTAGAATAGAATAGAATGCCTTTATTGTCACTATACAGATGTACAATGAGATACAGAGCATCTCCTACTCAGTGCAGACATGTGGGAGAAGAAGGGGGGTGAGGTGCACAGTTTCTGCAGCACATGAACAGTATTTAGAGAAAAATATATAAAATGTACAAATATACAAATCCGGTAAAAAAAAAGGAAATAAATATGTAAATAAATAGTGTTATGTATGTACAGTTTGCACATAAAATTAAGTATAGCACAGTGGTGGTTTATAGAGGGAAGTCCTTGGAATGGGGAGTGGAACTGTGTTATCAGTGCATGTGTGAGTTCAGGGTGGTTATGACTTTTGGGAAGAAACTGTTCTTGAGTCTGTCGGTCTTTGTGCTGATGCACCTGTAGCACTTCCCTGAGGGAAGCAGGTTGAACAGGTCAAAACCAGGGTGGGAACTGTCCTTGATGATGTTTGTTGCTCTGCTGAGGCAGCGGGAGGAATAAATGTCCATCAGGGAGGGGAGAGGACAGCCGATGATCTTCTGTGCTGCCTTGACTACCCTCTGAAGCCTCGCTCTATCCACCTTAGTGCAGCTGCCATACCAAGCTGTGATGCAGTATGTCAGCAGGCTCTCAATGGATGAGTGGTAGAAGGTCAGCAGCAGGCTGGAGTCCAGTTTGTACTTTCTGAGGACCCTCAGGAAGTGCAGCCGCTGTTGGGCCTTCTTGACGACCGCTGTGATGTTGTCTGTCCAGGACATGTCAGCAGAGATGAGGACGCCAAGGAACTGGAAGGTGTGGACCCTCTCCACACACTCCCCGTTGATGTATGGGGGGCTAAGTTAGTGCTGTGCCTCCTGAAGTTGACAATGACCTCTTTGGTTTTCTTGGTGTTCAGTGCCAGGTTGTTCTCTGAACACCATGCTGCCAACTTCAGGACTTCCTCTCTGTAGGCTGCCTCGCCTTCCTTTAAGATGAGTCCAACTACCGTGGTGTCATCAGCAAACTTGATGATGAGGTTGTTGTTGTTGTGGGTCGAACTGCAGTCGTGGGTATAGAGACAATACAGGAGGGTGCTCAGCACACAGCCCTGTGGGGAGCCGGTGCTCAGCATGCGAGTGGAGGAGAGATGAGGGCCGAGTCATACAGTCTGGGACCGGTTTGTAAGAAAGTCTTTTATCCAGGCACACGTGAGAGGGCCAAGAGTGACCAGTTTGGTGATGAGGATATCTGGGATGATTGTGTTGAAAGCTGAGCTGTAGTCCACAAAGAGCATTCGGACGTAGCTTTGCCGCTGTTCCAGGTGGCTCAGCACAGAGTGGAGGGCTATGGCGATGGTGTCTTCTGTGGATCTGTTCGCGCAATATGCAGACTGGTAGGGGTCGAGGTCTTGGGGGGAGGTAGTCCTTG
The DNA here is from genome assembly GCA_015107715.1 of Tylochromis polylepis. NCBI lineage: Eukaryota > Metazoa > Chordata > Actinopteri > Cichliformes > Cichlidae > Tylochromis > Tylochromis polylepis. Next base: position 5,162 of record VVHJ01065378.1, read on the forward strand.
ATATGCTGAAGGACTAGTCTCTCGAAGCATTTCATGATTACTGGCGTGAAGGCCACAGGGTGGTAATCGTTCAGGCTAGTGATGGGAGACTTCTTCGGCACTGGGATGATTGTGGCTGATTTTAGACAGGATGGGATGACTGCCTGATCTAGTGAGAGGCTGAAGATTCTGGAAGATGAGAGTGAGCTGGTGGGCACACGCTCTTAGCACCTTGCCAGGTACTCCATCTGGACCGGCAGCCTTCCTGGGGTTCACTGCTAGGAACACGCATCTGTATTGTGTTCTTTACTCAAGATTATACACACAAATTTTATATATGCACATAACTGTAAATTAATGCCAAACATTTCAGTACTTTGAAACCTTTGAAGTCTTTTAAGCACAATGTCCTTGGATTAAATAAATCTTACAATATGGTTATGTCTTTAACTTAAGTCTAATCTGGTAATACTACCTGTGCAATATACAACACCTTCAACTGAGAAAAAGAAAATTCAAAATCATATTGTAGAGAAAAGGAGCAGTTAAATTGCACATATAGTCAGTTAGGTAATTATAAAAGAAAAAGGAAGTGTTAATGCTCTACAAGGCTGGAATTCACTCTCTCAGGGAAAAAAAAGTCAAAGCAACTCCAGCTGCTGAGTAACAGCTGCTCACATAAAATATATCTTAAAAACCATAAAAATGAAATAATTGAAACAATAGTTTAAATTATATGATGACTCAAATGAGTACTTATGCGCATTTAGTGCAATGTTTTATGCATCTCTGAAGTTTGGCTAATCAACTTAAAAGATAACCAAACTGACTTAACACAGATGTCTTTGTTGGCATTTACTATGTGACTCATGGCTGTGACCCACATCTAGATAATTACCAGTTATAGGTTTGCTTCTCTCTAAAGCTGATGAAATGTAAAAATATGTGTTTACAATCACTTTATTAGTTACACTGCCATTATTGGGTTGGACCCCCTTTTGCCTTCAGAACTTTCTTTTGTCATGACACAGATTTAGCAAAGTGCTGGAAACATTCCCGTCAGATTTTTGGCCCATACTAACATGATAGCATCACAGTTGCTATAAATTGCATCCAAGATGTAAATCTTACATGTGCAGCTTTGTTTCCACCACATCTCAAAGGTGTGCTGTACTGAGATCTGTGGAGGCCATTTGAGTACAGTGAAAACATTGTCACATTCAAAATATCAGTTTGAGATGATTTGAGCTTTGTGACCCGGTGTGTCAGTGAGTATAAAGAAATGGACGTGGTCAGGTAGGCTGTGGCAGACACTGACATGGCATTTTCATCTGCTTTTTCAGACTTTTTTTCTGTAACCATGTGCAGGAAAATTCCAGTAGCTCAGCAGTTTCTTTAGTCAGAATAGAGACCAAGGCACTCAGGAACCAAAAACCATTCCAGGTTTAAAGTCATTTAAAAAAAGAAAGTCAACGTTCTTCCCCATTCTGATGCTTTGCTTTGAACTTCAGCAGATAATCTTAAGACTGTCTACTTCTCTAAATAAACTGAGATGCCATCATGTGCTGTAAAAATACAATAGTCACAGTAAAAAATGGCAAACAGTGCCATTCTCTAATGACTGACAAAAAACTGTACAGATTTTCCTCAGCAGTACATTCTTCTTAGTTGTTATCATAGAGAGGTGGGATACACCCTGGACAGGCCACCAGTCTGTCGCAAGGCTAAGATAGAGAGACAACCATTCGCACTCACATTCACACCTATAGGCAATTTAGACGCACCAATTAACCTAACCCCACTAACTGCATGTCTTTGGACTGTGGGAGGAAGCCGGGGAGAACCCGGGCAAACACAGTGAGACCATGCAAACTCCACACAGAAAGGCCCTGTTGGAGTCCAACTCAGGATCTTCTTGTTGTGAAGCAGCAGTGCTAACCACTACACCATCGTGCTGCTCCAATCCATACTCCAGCATTTGAATTCTCAATAGAGAAATTTAAAAAACACTGCAACGAAAACTTTGCATGGTTGATTTGGTTGACAAAAAACTGGCGGCAACCAAATCTTTCACATAGTTCAAAAAGGATCTCCAAACCTCTTCACATTTTTTGTCTTTCAATATACGTTGAAGTACGCTATTCTTCCTGGTGGAAGGCTAGCCATTCTTTGTTTTATCCAGTTCATAACACATAGTCTATGAGTTTGTTGCCACATACTTCCCCATGTTTGCTGGCCCAGCTAATAAACCATAAATTTGTTGGTGCAAGACCCATTCATCTCCACCTGCAATATCCCATTACAACATATAAATTTTCATGACATTATGAAGAAACAGATACAGACTGATTGTTATTTTATTAGTGAAGAAATCTGATTTGTGCACTGCAACCGAATCAACATGAACGTTGGTTGATTAATATTTTTCATAAATGTTATATAGCACACGATTATTGAAATGTTCATCCATCTATTGAATTTCATAAAATACTTTATGTCTGTGCTGTTAGTGCATAGCAATGAGCTGTTTTTAATCAGGTCTAGCAGGTTGAGTATTTAAAGCGGGTTGCTGCAGTGAAAGGGCTCAGTCAGCAATCAGACCACACACACGCACATACACATGAACAGCAATCTGACTTCCTCTGTTCAGTCCACTATCTCTCTTGGCTTCCTGCGCATCTGACAAAATGAGTGAAAAACATTCACTTTCAACATACTTTCACTTCAGCTTCCTAAAAGCTCTTGTGTGCTGAACAAGCTTGCAATATACAGAGAGAAAGAAAGATAGCATGGGAAAGAGGAATTAAAAAGAGATGGTTCATTATTACTCGGCAAAACCATATTTGGCTTGCTCTGTACATCATTTACCCAGAGAAAAGTTCAGGCTGAAGATTTGCTTTAAATGATAAACAGCCTCCACTTGTGTAGCGCTTCCTAATTGTACTGCTTCTTTATTTACCCATTCATGCGCAAACATTTGGTGGTGACTGAGCTGCAATGAAAGGCACTGACCTGGCATTGGGTTTCAGTGTCTTGCCCAAGACACTTTGGCAACTCAGTGATGTGACAACCTGCTTTACCACATAAACCATGGGTGCTCCCTTTAAAATGCTACATTCATGAACCAAAAAATCTTTTAAATGCAAACACATTTTACTGGAAGTTATTGGAACTGTAATCTGGTAAATTTGCCATTTAATTGTGAAAGAAAGGAGGTGAATCTGAAATTGAATACATAGATTTACCAGTAATGTTGCAACACATCAGCCAGACAATTTCATAAGCTATTGTGGTGAGACATACCTAAAATTCCTAATAGCAGGCACCTTGTGTCCGTCTAGTGCTCACAGGTTTCCCTGTCATTATGGTCCAGTCTGACCAGACTCATGCCATTCTTCCAACCACTGAAAGATACAAAATAAAGTGTGTTGTTGGGGTTTCTACTTCAGTGTATGAGAACTTAAAAATCCCCACCAAGCATTATGACACAACAATGCTCTGCTCCAAATATTGTACATCTGTTTTTCTTACGCAAATTGCTTCTTGTTATCAAATTCCTTAATAGTCAGTAGCACCCACACCTCACTGGCAAATAAAGGTATCTCCTACTTCACTGAAAAGTGTCTGCTTAATGTTACTGAATTCTGATTTGACTGTGTGGTTTTAGCTCCTCTGCACTTTCTTCTTTTGAGAAGTGCAGAGTACGACAGTGGCACATGCAGCAGGGTGACAAGACCCCACACTGAGAACAAAATGACAGTGCAGAGAATAAAATAAAGATAGGACTGGGCATACAACAAATATACATCACCGTGCGCAGCAGAGTGGTAAGTAAACAGTCAGGAAACAATAAGAGTGAAGCAATGACTGGACCGGTTTACCACATGGTTGTTATCACAATGGGATCCATATGACAGCACTCTGATGGGCACGTCAGTTACTGCAAGAGTTGCAAAAAGATGAAAGAAAGAAAAATAATATCTTTGTTGTCCAAAATGTCTCTCAGTGTACTGAAGGGGACTGTGCATTCACTTTCACTGTTAACACCAAACCTGTGATGCAAATTTGAACTCATTTTGTTCAACAAATCAGCAATTTATTAAAAGGAATGTTGATTGAATTTTATGTAAATTCCGTTGCAAAGAAGAAATTTAATCCAACACGTCCTCAAACTCAACAGTCATATCACAAACACATCAGACTTTCAGCCAACACACTGGAGTTTGATCTTGTCTGGGACTTTTGCTTTCGCTTCACTTTCTGCTTGGTTAAATTTAGAGACTGAAAAACTGTGATTTTTCTCTTATTCACACAGTTTCTAAAAGTCACCCACGGTTTATAATAACAGCTCGTACGACCAGTCTGTGGGGAAATGCAGTCTGTTATCCAATGTGCAGCACAAAAGAAAACCCCGAGCAATTTTTTTGTTCATGCTGTTATTTCCTCAAATCCTAGTAAATTTCTAACCAATGATTGAACCTAAAAAAAAATAACTTAAAAAAAATTAGTATCTTGCAATTAATATTAATAACATATAACAACTATGTCATTCTGAAATCACTGACCATGTATTGTCTACTCTAGGCCTAATGTCAACTGAAGATAGTAGCTGTTCATTGAAATTAAAATTTGGCCATATGTCGTCTTTGAATTTAGTAACTTTATTTAAACCTGCATTAAATAATGAGCAGTTTTTCACAACACTGACTGAAAGCCGCAGATACATCTAATAGTGTGTGGAAGTGTTTGGCAAACATTATGCAGAAGAGTTTGAGTATAGCTGTGGCTGCAGGTTGACTAACCTTGTGTTGAAAGTGAGTGAAGACACAGCAAAGGACAAAAGTTGGGTTTGGGTTTTGACACAACCGATTACACAAACATCATACTCTCTGCTTCCTGCTCAGGACCCACAGGAAGTGGGTCAGTTGTTTGCTTTTGCGTGAGAAGAAAAGGGAACTTTTTCTGGTGACGTTATTCTCACGCAGACAAACTGAAATAACCCAAGCTGCATTTTTTTTTCTTTTGGCTTTTTCTCTCTCCAACTCGCCATCCTCCCTAAACAGAAAAAAAAGCAGAAGTGTTTTAAAGAAGGTGTTGGTGACTCAATGTCTGTATGGTTAGCTCTGTCTAGCATTTTTGCTGCAATTAGTCAGTGGCCGTTATTATTTTCACATTTTTGCAGTTACTATGGAAAACTGTAAACCACAGAAGGCGAAGAAGTTGTGCGAAAAAGCATCAGTAGCTCAAAAGCTAACTTCAGATAGAGGTCCGGCAGATTGTTTGACATTTTATATTTAAACTGTATATTGTGTGAAAGTTGACATAACTTTATCTTGCAATTTTCCCCCAACAAATGCATCATCATAAGAAAAGTCTTTGATACTTTTGCTAACTGGGCAAAATGTTAATTTATGCTAATCTATATTTTATGACTCACTGATGCAGTTGATGCTTTGCTAAGTGCTAATTAAGCTATATGCTAAATTGACGCTAATCCGTAGATGATGAGTCATTAGGGTAGCTTATGCTTTGCTAATTGCTAATTGAGCAAAATTCATGGTAATCCTCACAGAGTGGTGTAATGGGTCACTTCAAGATGCCTCACAGAGACATTTAATCCGTGGGAAGCAAATTAAGGAAATTCCTCTGCAGCTGCTTCATTCATCTTAATGTCTTTGTGTGTGTGCATGCGTATGTAAGAGAGAGAGGGGCAATTGTGAAATAATCGCAGATTACAGACGTATGCTCAGTGATCATCATTTTCTCACATAATCAGTGTTAAGTTCTCATCAGCTGTTAACACTGACGTAATGAAATAGATGAGACAGCTAAGCTTCTGTTAATTTCCCAACAGCTTATTTCAAATGAGCGTTCTGTACATTTTATGGTTCACATATAGTTCAAGTCAATTTAAAGACTAAGAGTTGGCCTGTTTTTTAAACAGTCCGTGATGAACAAATTTATATCATCTTCACGGATTTAAATTCTAAAAAATAGATGTCTGCACATTAGCAGGAACTTCAGGCACGGAACAAACTTTCTTGGTGCCTGAGGCCTTTTGATTCTAATGAGCACTCATGTTTGATTAGTCTGGATGGAGAACAAAAAAGAGATTATAATCTCAGACCCGCCAGCTGTTCTTTGACATTTAGCTATTATTAGTTTTTTACAATTTGCTTATATTTTCATCAGCGGTCAGAACAGAGGCCTGTAGTATGAAGCAGGATTTGGGGTTATGGCAGTTAACCTCAGGCTTAATCCTATGAAGGTGGTTCATGTCTTCCCAGCGTACATCACCATGGTAACCTATACTGTTCTGGAGCATTTTATGTTTGAGATTAGAAATAAACAGATATGAAATCAGTACCTACTGACCACTCAAATCTCTGAAAATATTCCTGGAAAATCCCTTGAAACTTTGTGCATGGATTGTGAAAGCATATAAAATATTTGTCTTTCCCAGATTATCATCAACAGGAAATACAGATTCTTACATGCACTCTTATTCCTGCTGGCTGTAAACAATTTAACAACAGTTGTATTGTTCTATAGATTAATATATGATCCTAAAAAGGGACACATACTTTTGTGACCTTATAAATCTGTCCTTCGAAGATTTTTCACATAGTTTAAGCCTTGAACACTTGAATTCTGAAATCTTTACTCTCCTACTCTTAAACATTATCAGGGATGCAGTTTAAAAAACAAAACAAAAACCCATTAGTCCATCTAAATATTAATTTAATGGAATAACAGCTGTAATCCATCAGTGTCTTTATGGCAGAGCATTGATACTCTGTTAACTTTAAATTATAGATATATCTTATCCATGTTTCTGATTCGTCAGATGCTGCTAGCACTACCACTTACATCTGAACTCGCTCATAACTAGACTGGCAAACTCTGGGTTGGCTTATGGACTTAATAGCCACCTTCCTGTGACTGCTTAGTCTGGTTGCCGATGGTTAACTTGAACTCGCTTCACAGTACAGGGCAGTGGCTACACCAGAAAAGAAAATATATCCATTGCTATCACAGTTAGCAGACTAGTAAATGGGATCCTAGATTCTCGTTGATTAAGTGACTGTAACAAATTAAACTGTTAAGTAGCTATATTTAGAAATTATAGTGTTAAGCTGCAAAACTGTTGTATTCAATTCTATACGTTTGTATCTTTACATATGGCTTACGTATAGCTTTTATTTTGTATCTTGAATGGGTTATTCATACTCTTTTTGCTGTGGTTTAGACCATGCCAGTAATGCTATTGGCATGTTATTCAAATGACAGGTAACTGTCTTCAAATCTTTCATATGAGAACATTAGCCAGCCACTTTTTTGTAATGGAGCCAAGGTAATTTACTTTTTTAACACTGTAATGCACCCATAAAAGTAACATCTTTAGTTTGAGTATTTTTGTATATATTATCTGTGCATGTTTTACTCAAATTGGACTAATCACAGAGGCTTTCGGTGTAAAAAACCTGGAACACGGAAAAATATTTGGCAGTCAGGATCTTATTTGTTTATTCAGGACGCTTTGTCTTCTATGTCAAGCACTGCATTAAACAATGGATGCTAGAATGAATGAGGCAAATATGACATGAGGATCTCGGTCCTTGTTTCTCTAAAAGTTGCCTGAATGAAATAAATCAGGGTTAAGTGGTACTGCAGTGAATCTGAATAGAGAATATATTTTGTCGTCAGCTTGTCTTAGTATGAGATTACTGCTAACAAGAGGCAAACAGTGAACCATGTGAGAGTGATTTACCTCCACGCCAACTTGCACATGTTTGTGTCTGTTTTGTAATCTGCATTTTAAGACACGCAAAAAGGAACTTGACAGTATTGCCCACACCACATGTCACTCACTGCTTTCTCCGTTTTCGGCCTCTGCAAGCCTTTTTTTTTGGCAATTGTGGTCACCAGATCTGAGGGGGAAAATCCCCCTTAAATGCAACCAGGCTATTGATGGTAAAATGTCTAACAGATCAGAGAAAAGGGAAGACATGGAGGACAGGAAGCGACATGGAGCTCTTTGATGGCAGCGTTGAGGACAGCGTCTGCGTGTGGCATGTATATATCTGTCTGTATGTGTGTATATATGTTGCTGTTTGTGTGTGTGTCTGCATCAGTGTGGGTGAATGTGACCATATTGTATATATGTGACTTTGCACGGCTAGTTGTCTGTCATTCCGCCCGTGAGCAACCACAGTTTAGATACACAAAGCTGAGCAGGGGTGGTACAGTGAGTGTGTGTGTGTGTGTTTGTGTTGGTGGGGAAGCAGGGGTGTTAGCAGTCATTGGGTTTCAGCGGTTAACCCCTAAACTTTTTATTTTTTCAGAGGAGTTTGGGATTAGTGGGGGGCATTTTAACATCAGCGCTGGTGTGTGGGCACATTATGTTCTTTATGGGCTCAGAGCAAGCAGGAGGGGAGGAAGTGAAGGGAAAATGGAGTGGGAGGAGAACATATGAGGAAGTAACTGCCACCAGTCCCCCCAATACCCAGCTTGTACCCCCTACCCTCCATTCCCTCCCAAAAACACCCTCGCACCACCACTGGAGGGAGAGGAGAAGGCTGCTGGACCACAGACCACCCAGAGAGATGGAGATACACCGATGCAGACAAAAAGACAGACAGACGATGAAGATGTAATATAGTCACAGACATACAGACAAGAATCCATTGTGAACCTGAAAGAATCAGGCCAAAGCATATGGTAAAGGAAAAGTGACTGATTTATAAACTTATTGAGACACAAGTAGTCAATTAGTCAGGCAGTTAAAAAAGACCATTGATAAGAATGAAAAGAGAAGGAATGAATGAAAGAAGATAAAAGAAAGAACAAGTTCATTATGAAAGTCATGACTAAATCCTCATACCCATCCAAGTAACAACAATCATAGTACTGATATTGCTTGCTTGGTAAACATTCACTGCCTCAATGTTGTGATAAAAAACTAAAAAAAGACAGATAAAGTTTAATCTGTCAAAAACAAGTTATTGCAGTCAGTTGGTTTAAAGTAACAGTGACAGAAAAAACTAACTTCAGGAAAGTGTGATTAGAAGAAATAAGACTGCTGGATTTAACCCACTGATCCTAATTATAAGCACATAGAAGATGTAAAAATAAGCAGTAGGAAGAAAAATTGTGGTGTTTCTAAATCAAATATCACCACATGAAAACAATACATTTGCCAGCAATCATTTTAAGTAACAGAAGTAATTAAAAAAATATTGCAAGAAGTGCCGGCAGAGCTCAAGGACAGGGTGAAAAGTGAGTTAGCACAGACAGGGGGAGATGCAAAACCCAGTTAAATGCTGGTATGACAGGACACACACACATACACACTTCACTGCTGATGGAGAGACATACTGAAATAAACCCAAAGGATACACTAAGGCACTGATGTTGTTAAACTTTGGTGTGCAGGCGGAAATTGACAGGAGCGTCATTTGGGAAATGAAAAGAGTGAGTTTAAGGGAGAAGAGAAGCTTGTTTTAGCATGTTTTGAATCTACTAATATGTCACAGAAATCACTCAAGCATAAATACTGGTGAAATAATATTTGTATTCATTAAAAAAAAAATAATGAATGAATACTCCAGAGGAAGATCCAATTTTTGCACACCAAATGAGTCAAACCAAGGCACAATTCTTAGGTCGAGCTGGGGTTTTCCCTGAGCTGAAAAAAACCCCACTCACATGAAAGAAAAGAATGAAACAATTACACCATGGACAACAACTTAATGAATACATAAAAAAAAGAAAAATATGTGCGGAGCCTAATATAAATATAACAAAAGGTAACTAGAAAGAATTTTTATAGACTGTCACTCGATTGGGAATCATCGCTATGACTTTTGTTTTCATGTGCTTTTGGTCCCAGGAGTAAAGAAAAAAAAACCCCTCTATGCTGTTGTCTTTCATTTCAAACATGTTCTGGAACAATAGAGGTCTGTCTATCCACAAGGCCTGTTTTCATTCTCCTCTCATTCTGGACAAGAGCTGCACTTCAGACAAGATACAGAACTTCAGGAAGACAGAAAGGTTGAGCAAGGGACCGCATTTATCCTCATGTCTCTCTCACATTATGTGCATCGCTCCAACAATGCTCACACACACTAAGCTTCCCATGTGTCCAATGCAAGGAATAAGCTCAAGGACAGATGATTTCACAAATATGCAGTTTTCTTATGTCTTCACAGCTCGTCATACATATATCTGTATGCATTCATATTTATTCACATACTAGAAAACCCTTTTGGTGTCTGAAGAAATCCACAAAGCTCTGGTTTTTATGCATGCTGATGTCTCTATTCTATATGTACCTTGAGTACGTGTGCATATACAGTATAGCTGCATGTGGGTAGATGACAGAGTTCTGAGTTCGCCACATCAGTGATAGCAGTGTGTTTGTGTGGTTTCCTCCACTTCACCGCTGCCTCCTCCACTAAGTGTCACTGCTCTTCTGTTTTCTCTCTTTCACCCTGATATTGTTAACATCATTAAAGCTTTTCTTTTTACCAGTTTTTCAGATGGTCAACTGGCCAATGGAGAGTCTAAAAAATGTTTTATTTACTGTTGAAACTAAATCTACCTCACTTGTACTAGTGTTTATGTAGGTGTATATGTGGGGGTGGGAGCTCTTGTGGCACTTAGAGAGAGGACATGTTGAAAATCGATATATCATCCTTATTCTCAAAGGGTTACAACACACACGGGTCTTTTTGACAAAGCTCCTGAGAAGTAGTAGGAGTACCCCTATGTAATGGGTGGAGTGCTCACCAAGTAATTCAGCTTTTTCAGTATTGTGCAAAAGTCTTGAGCCACCACTCATCTTTATATTTGGCTAGAAAGATACAGTAGGACATAGGTGCAGTGATTTTTTTTGAAACGCGTTATAAATACATGGAAATTGAATATATTAGAAAAAAACTTTTGTACTTTTCTGTGTTCACTATTCCATATATTTTTACAAGATCTCCAATATCACTGCCTTAAATGCAGCCCCAGAGCCTTCACTCTTTTTACAGATGGCTGAAGACATTCACTGTCGGACCTTCCAACCTCTACAACAATGATTTGAACCAAAAGTTTGAAATTTGGACTCATCCCTCTATAAGACCCATTGCTATGATTTTCAGGTCAGTTATTGCATAATTTCGCATACCTCAACCTTTTCTCCCTGTTTGTGTTCCTTAACAATGGCTTCTTGGCAGCCACCCTTGCACTGAGACCATTTCTGAAGAGGCTTCAGTGAATGGTGGATCAACTGAAGACCTACATCTTCATTTCTCAGGTCCTGTGTTAGGTCTTTGCTGGATTTTTTCTTTTCGGTTTCTTAAAGATGTGACTTTCAGATACTGTTAATCTGCTGTAGATAGTTTTTATGCTTGCTACTTGTTTTGTCCTCTACTTGCCCATTTTCCTCATTTTTTTAGGGACAAACTGCAAAATATGCTAGGATTTCAGCTAATAGCCGTTTTGGACTCACCATGGCTGTGCAGACACAACAATATTTCATCCCTTGAGTTAGGTGTCATTCTTATACTTGAACGATTCATAGGTTAATGTTAAATGGCGTAACAAAAAACAAACAAGCAAATAAACAAAACAAAAAACCTGATTCCTCTTAAAATGACCTGGCACAAGAACCGGACTGAAAGCAAGTTAGAAATGTCCAAAGAACAATGTTGAAAGGCTTTCATAAACCTGGAACTATCATAAAGATCACCTTAGAAATTACAAGAAAGTCTGGCTCTTAGCAAGAAAAATATAAAGAAATAAGGGGTGGGAGTGTTATAATTCAGAGTCTTTTAAATACCATCTGTCAAATCTGCTCCCATGCACAAAATACTAAAGACTGATTTCCTAGCAAACATTTCTAAATTGGATAACCCTGACCAATAGCTAAGCCTGATTGAAAAATCCAAAATGAAAGTTGTGCTAATGTTGGAGATGTAAATCTGCGGTCTGCTCTACATTCTTTACCTGGTCGTCCTTCTGGGCTCTTCTAGCAGGTGGAGGTTTGTGTACGATGATGTTTATATATTATACTCTTAACATTTAGAACCAAACATGATATTGTAAGGTGTGATATGAGTAAGAAAACCATGAAAACCCTGTCAGTTATGAGGGTGACTGGAGTCAGTGACTTCTCACTCTGTAGTCCATTTCATACTGTGCTAATGGACTACAACACAGGAAACAGGTTTATAATCCCATCATGAGGGATAGAGAGGCAATGCTTTTGACAGTTCATCCAAATAAATTCACCATGCAACACATAATGAGACCGGATTTACACATAAACATAAATAGGATACACTGGTGGCAAATTAATTCACTAACATTTAGTAGGCAAACTGGTTGTTAATTAGAGTAAAGAAACATACCTCTGCTTTCTGTATTGTACTAACGTCTGTGGCAGACACGTGACCACAATCCATGTGATGCTTTCCACCATTTTGGATAGCCCTAGTCACACAGGGTTACAGACCAGGACCATATGGCAACCACTGGTTGTAAGGGAAAAATGATGATGCCCCAAATGGTTGCAAGTGGTTGCTGGAGAATGATCACAGTTGCTGGAAGATGATTGCTCAAGCCCCAGTGATGCAGATCTACAGATCTGTCAGTGATATGCTAACAACCATCTAGGAAAAACATGCATTCTCCAATCGGTTGGCAGAAACCTCCTTATGATTGCTTGGCTGGTAGCATATTGCCGCATAGTTTTAATTAAAGTGATGGAACAGCTGTCATGAAGTTTGAAGTATAAAGTTCTGCCTTTTGAAACATGTTGGCTGCAGCATTGAGACACAACCTTTAATTTGAAGGCAAACCGTCTCGATTTCCTGTTGTCCCGTGTCACACTTTTTCAAGTTTTAGTGCTGCTCACCCAGTAGTTATTGAGTATTTGTAGACCAACATTAAAAACTACAGTCAACCGGGGCAATCTGCTAGCAACCAAAGCAGTCACTAGAAGGTTTCTGATTCTGCAGCTTCTTTGTAACTAATTTCACCCAGATAGAGCTAGCAACCTCCACACACACACGCGCGCACACACACACACATGCAAATTTGCTGCACGGCCAAGTTCAAGACACGAGCATAACAGTAAACAAAGTGGGTGTGCAGATATGGCTGTTTTATAAGTATGTGAAATCTGCAGATGTGTTGACTGATTATTTTATCATCTTTGTTTAATGATTTAAAAACACTGGATGCTATTAAAGAGACCAGATTCATCTTTGACTTTAATGAACTCCAAACCCCCATTTGTCACTGTGTTTCTCAGTGTATTCATAATTTCCCACATTACAAACGCTCCATTATGAGGCAGTCTCAACCAGCAAACCAGGAACTGAAAAATGTGAACTGAAAACATCACAAAACACTAATCATGCAGTTTAGGGGAATATCACCGATTATCAGTTATAGTAGATAATAATGTGAGAATTAATAATATAAGTTTTTTGCAGTTGTATACACCTCCTCTGTCTAATCATTAGCAGTGATGGGAATAACAGCGTTATTAGTAACGGCGTTACTTTTTTCAGTAATTAACTAATTACTATTTCTACCGTTACAACGCCGTTACCGTTACTAACAAGAACAGACACACAGACAGTTGAAGCTGTCTTCAGCTTACCGGGAGCTGGGGGGGAAACAATCGCATGAGTGCTGCTGATTGGCTGAGGAAGAATAAAGTAGCCATGTTAAACCAATCACATGACCAATTTAAGTTGACATAGCAACAAGATGCTATATACCAGTTTTTAAATTGTGTTGATCGGCCACGTAAAACCAGAGTCATGATAAAAAAATATATATATATATGCTGTGTTTCTTCCTGAATATTATCGTCACGTTTACTGTCTAAGGACAGCGATAACAAGCACTCGCTGCTTACAACCCCCCCAAAAAAGAATGAATGTCACAGTTGCTGCAAAAAAAGCCACCAAAGGCAGACTGCAGTGTAAACGCTGTCTCCGGGTGGAAAACAGGCGGAGTGATACACCTCCTGCTGTCAGGCCTGCAGGTATCAGGCTGTGATGTGCTCCTCTGTCTCATAGTGGACAGAAATGATTTTTTGGAGTGACACAAATAATTTGTGTGGCATCTTATTTGATGCAGAACGCCTGATTGTTCTGTAAACAGTTTGAAATGGTTACAAAAACAAACGCCTTGGCTGCATTTTTAGGTAAATAGCTGCATTTAACTTTGTTGTTTGAAAAACTTGTGCATAGGTTTTTAAAATGTACAATTTATATTTGCATTTCAAGTTATGAAAATGATTCGTTAAACATGTTCGTGGTCGTTACAGTAAGAAACTTTTTTCTTCTTGGATTTTATGTTTTTTGTCTGATTCTAGATCAAATACAGTATGTCAAAATGAAAAAAATGATAGTAAATTCAGACATGTACTTTTCCTAGTAATTAGTTACTTTTATAATATTGTAACTCAGTTACTAACTCAATTACTAGTTACTTCTTCAAAAAAGTAACTATAACTAATTACTTTTTCAAAGTAACTTG
>VVHJ01065381.1:0-14177 GCA_015107715.1 Tylochromis polylepis
ATGGGAAATAAACTGAAATCGGAATAGTGGTAGGGCAAAAGAAAGCAGGTGTTGTGGTAGGGTAAGAATGTAAAAAAAAAAAATCTATACACATAAAACACACACACACATGCACATACAGTGACATTTTATACCTTCTCCAGAATACTGTGTATATTATGGCCACAAGTTTGCATCATGGTGCTGATCCAGAATCCTTCCCTTATCATTTATTCCTAGTGCTATAATAATAAAGTGATAAGAATTTTAAAAATTAATTAATTAAAATAATGTATTCATGATGATTCAATTTGTTTGACTATCCACTCTGTGCAAGGCAGAAAGCTTATTAAATATTTAAACTGGCAGGACTCCACACACACACAGACAGAAAATAAAAAAAGGAAAGAAAGACAGAATTTAAAAAAATTTAAATTAAAAAAAAACTCAAGAAAAGGGCACTTGGGGCACCATCAGGCACCCCCCACCACCACTTTGATTGACTGTCAAAGTGATAAAAATGCTATAGCTAGTTAAATCTATGTTTCCTACTGACATTTGTATTGACAACATATACTGTAGGGGATGATAAATTCTAATTATGCTGTTACTTTGAACCTCTGACTTCTTCTTTATGATTAAATCAGGTGAAACTTTCATAAAATGTCTTTTATCTTTTAAAAATAGGCTTAAAATACTGCTACCTTTGTTTGTTTTGGTAACATTTATTTTATTATGACTTTGTTATATATGAAACAATAACAGATTATACACATTTAGATACATAACAGTTTGAATACATGTAGAATTCTCATGCATAATTTTTTAACTTTTAATATTTATTACTAAACATTTAAATTAATTTTAGTAAAGAATGAAATGAATATCATGCATGCACTATATTCACGTGAAAAAAAAGTTTCCACTAAAAACTTCTTAAGGTAGGTTTCAAAATAACAAAGAAAACAAAATGAAAATATACAAAATACAGCACTATTCCCTTAATAGTAAATACTGCCCCAACAGTGAGTTGCCTTGGCGAAGGTTTGTGCTCTTGGAGTGCATCTTGCTGTTGTAAATTGTTGCGGAAACTCATGATTGCATAGTGTTAGTTGTCTGTATACTGAAACACTACAAATAAGTAAACAATATAATATCATAACACCAATGTAGTCCTGAAAGAGAGGGAGTTCTGGGGTCAAAACTGAGACTAAACCCCATTCTTTCAGAAACTGAATCCAGACCTGAGTCTTGTAGTTAATCAGTGACATGCATTTGTATTTGAGAAGACGAAGAATGTTTCTTTTGAGGAACAGAAAAAAGTCATACATCCTTCCTCACAAACCCAGGTCACTGTAAGGTTTAAGAGTTTTAACATCCGTCATTTTTTTCTTCTTCATTTTAGACTCAAATCATTTCATGTCTTTGGGAAAAAACGTATCCAGATAACTGCCGTCTCTGCAAGCGAATTTGCAACCCAGCTCCTCCTTTTTATGCTGTATCAGACTTAATATTATGTCTGGTGTCATTAATCCCTGCTGTGCTATTTGTGTCTTCTATCAACACGTGTGGAGGTGTGTTCTCATGGACAGCGAAGACAGAACATGCTGTCAAATATAAATCACACCAGATGTAAATAAAAAAATGACATTTTAATAACAAAAGGATATAATAAAACATTTTAATCATCAATCTTTTAGGGGGAACAAATTTAAATCTTATGGTCCTCTGTTGAATCCACTGTGTGTTTTCACAGTTGGTAAATAAGCTTAACATTGTAAACATGCAAACACTACATTGGAAAAAGGTGTACTTTCCAACAACCACTGTAGGTTGTAACTAAAACCTTAAATACCAGTGTAGCAGTGCAGTGGGGAAATAACTTACTTAGAAATAAGTCCCTTAATAATTTTTCTTGTGAGCTTCAGTGAATTTGTTTTCTTTGTGGCAGCTGAGCTTTGCTGTTGCTGGTTCTGAGGTTTACTGCTCTTTATGGTTTTAGCCAGCTACATTCTGCAGTCACATGCTAACCAATTAATGTGAATATCTTTTAATTATTTTCATATTCAGTGAATTCTGATTACATGTTTGTCTTCAGTCAAATGATATAGTGTAGAGTCGTAGTTACACAATTAAACTTTGGATTACATTGTATTTATTTGTATTTAGGAGAGGGTTGTGGAGTTCTTTGTGGTCATTTGGTGCCCTCTACTGATTGAAATCACATATGGAGCTATTAAAATGATGTCTCCTTTGTTTAGAGACTGCAAAGTAAAGGAGTTAGGGAACTACAACACTCAATGAGGTACATAATTCCAAATTTACAAATATATCGTTTTATATATATGATTAGACCAAAAGCTTTCAGGGTTTGTATATTGAGAAACTGAGGAAAAAACGTATTTTTTTGTTTATCTGTTTTTGTCAACTACAGAGGATGTAATGAATAGGCTGTGTCTCAGGGGGATATTTATATAGTTAAAGTGATGTTATTAGGGGGGGGAACTGTTTTCCAGAGAAATAGGGGAGCTAGACATCCTTATCGCACTTGTAATTTCTGTCCATTGATTAATTTCAGTTATTTCTTCTGATAAAAATCTCCCTGAGATTTAAAATGTCTGTTTCCAGAGTGACCCGGGCATCAAGGAAGCAGACATTATGACAAATCAACATAAACACACAATGAAAAATACACACAATGAAAAATACACACAAATTCAACTGGGAAAGAATACAACTGGGTGGACACAATATCAAATTATGTGGAATATAAAATCTAGATTAAAACAGGTACAATTTAGTCTATTTAAAGCAAATCCTGCATTTGGAAATTTTTCCGAGTCTTTAAAATATAAACAAGATGCCATCTTAGAGCAGTGGCATGCAGTCCCAACAACGCCGCCTGACCATCCAACACCAGCGAATGACCTTCCAACATCCGCGGATGACCTTCCAGTAGCAGCGGCTGACTGCCCAAAACCAGTGCCTGACATTCCAACAGCAACGGCTGAATGCCCAGCCACAGTGGCTGACCACCCAGCAGCAGCGGGTGGCCAACCAAAAGCAGCAGTTCATCGCCCAACCACAACGGCTGACTGTCCAAAAACAGCGGCCAACTGTCCAACCACAGCGGCCAACCTTCCAACCGCAGCGACCAAATGCCCAACTGCATCGGCCAACTGTCCAAAAACAGCGGCCAACTGTCCAACAAGCAGAGGCTGACTGTCCAACAGCAGAGGCCGTCTGTTGAAGAGCAGAGGCTAGTTCTAAAAATAATAAAAAAGTCAAAATACATTTCAACAATGGTATTATACACTAGAGTAGCAGTACTATTACATATAAGAAAAATTAAAGAACATAATCTGTACAATGAGTAAATAAACAGTCAAACTGTTGCAAAAGTATTTCATGGACTTTTTTGGTCTTGCATAATGAGGTAAACTTGCTGAGGGAAGCATTGTGTAGCCAATTAGTTAAATTAGTGAAAAAATAAATATCTTAGTCCTCCCTCCTTGCAAATTTACATACATGCACAGTCAGACAAACACAAACGCAATCAGTTTGACTTAAGGTAACTGAGAGAAGTGACCCATGTTAACCATATTAGGAGCTGATTGAGTTCTCTAAATAATTACTAAATAAGTTCCATAATTTGTTAAACGGCAATATTATTTTTGTAGTTTTGCCCCTATACTCCACCACAGTGGATTTCAAATCGAACAAACAAGATGATGGAAGTGAAGACTTTCAACTTTAATAAAAGGGATTTTACAAAAAAAAAGGCTGTATTGATTGTTTAGGAATTACAGCCATTTTATTCGTGAGCCTCCATTTTCAAAGACTCAAAATTAATTGGACAGACTGACATAATTTTAAAGATCAGGATTGTTTTATCATTTGGATGAAAATCCATTGCAGTCAATGACTGCCTGAACTCTAGAAACCATGGAGCAAATGCTGTTTCCTCTCTTGAGATGCTCTGCCAGGCCTTTACTGCAACCACCTTCAGTTTCTGCTTATTTGTAGGGTTATCTGCATTCAGTTAGATCTAACTGGTCCATCCATAAATTCACTTTCTGTTGCTTATCCAGGGCCAATATGCAGTGAAGCCCAGACCTCCCTCTCCTGGGTTCCCAGGGCAGCTGAGAGATATAACCTCTTCAGTATGTCCTGGGTCTAGCCCAGGGCCTTGTACTGATAGGACATGCCCTCAGCTGGTTCAATTGGGTTTGGAGGAGTAGTGGCCCTACCTTGTCTCTCCCACATGACTGAACTACACACCCTGTCTCTAAGTGAGACCCCAGCCACCCTTCAGAGAAAACTAATTTCCACTGCTTGTATCTGCAGTCTCATTCTTTTAGTCACTGCGCAAAGTTCATGAGTTAATGTCAATCTCTTGTTCCCCTCATTTGTGAACAACAACCCGAGAAACTTAAACTCTTCCTTTTGGGGCAGCAACTCATCCCTGACCCAGAGTGGGCACTAACTCTTTTCCAGCTAAGAACCATGGCCTCAGACTTGGAAGCGCTAATTGTTATTCCTACCATTCCATACACAATCAAACAACCCAGAGAGGATAAAGAGCTGGTTTAGCATACCATGACCAGTTCTTCAATCTCAGGTTCAACTAACGGATGGACTCGCCTCTCTGGTACCCTAGCATAGGCCTTCCTGGGAAGGCTGAGTAGTGTGATCTGCCTATAGTTGTAGGGAAATAAGAATGGAATCCTCCTCATCCACCTTATTTTCATCTCCAAGGATATCTTTGTTAATATCCTGACATTAAGTAAATTCTGTTAAAAAGAAAGGGTCACTGTAAGCATTCAAGCAAACCAGTTATTGTCATGGTCCCAGTGCCTGCCCGGTCAGCCCAGTGTGGCTACAAATGTTTTGTTTTGGTTGTTGCTTTTCTCTCTCTCCCTCTCGCTCTCTTCGCCTCTGCCTGGGTGGAGCTCAGCACGGGCTCCCGCCTTTGGCCCACACACCTGCAACTAATCACTCGCCTGTGATTCTTCACTCTGTTTGCCGGCCACTTCATAAGGCAGTGGCTCTGACCTACTCGTCGCTGGAATATTAAGTAACTCATGTTAGTGAAAGCTAACATGCAAACTCCTGTTTCTCCAGTGTTTGCACTGATAGTGATTTCCGTTTTTGTAAATAGATTCCCTGGACCCATCCCGAATCCTGAACCTTGGACCCCTGAGCGTGAGTGTGGCAGTTTGGTTTGGAGCGTGTGTGCGGAGGGAATTTCCCGAGAGGAGCGCAACAAGTGTGAAGATCCTGTTTCCCCTATCCTGTAGACCCCTGGAACCCGGACAGGTTTCCCCAACCTTATAAACAGCAGGTTTGCATAATGACTGAAACTAGCACCACTGAATGAACAATGGGCTGTGAGGTCAGTTCCTTGATCATTAATATGCAAATTGTCATGACCACTGATCAGCAACCACTGATCAAAGACCATTGACCACTGATCAATGGCCATGAGTACCATTCACAGAGAGTTGGGGAATGACTGCAATCACAGCATTGTAAGATGGCCAAAGATGTACCCTTAGGCCCCCTCCTCGATTCAGAGATGGTCTTTCCCTTTTCACGTAAATGGCCTCCTTGACTCCCCGCTCAAACCAGCGTTCCTCCCTGTCCAGGATGTGTACGTCCTCATTATTGAAAGAGTGTCCACTGGCCTGTAGGTGTAAATAGACTGCAGAGTCCTGACCTGATGAGGTAGCTCTTCTGTGTTGTGTCATCCATTTTGCCAGAGGTTGTTTGGTTTCCCCGATGTATAAATCATGCCAATCCTCCTGGCACTTAACAGCGTACACTACATTACTCTGTTTGTGTCGGGGGACCCGATCCTTGGGGTGGACCAATTTTTGGCGCAGCGTGTTTTGGGGTTTAAAAGCCACGGAGACGTGGTGTTTGGAAAAATCTGTCTCAGCTGTCTCAAATGGTCATGACAATTTGCATATTAATGATCAAGGAACTGACCTCACAACCCGTTGTTCATTCAGTGGGCTAGATTCAGTCATTGTGCAAATGTACTATAAGGTTGGGGAAACCTGCAGTCAGCTGAGACTGAAGAAGTCCCTTAGATGAGTGACGAAACATTTCTCCCACTTAAAACGCTACGTCCAGACGAACAGAATCAATCAACCTTTTGGGTTTTACTTACTTGGATGATTGAGCATGCATCAAGATGATAAAAAGCATTAAAAGTAAACAAAAAACAAAAAAAACATTCAACATAAAAACATGTATTTATGGGAATTAAGTTCTCTCCATCATAAAGTCTCACCTTTTGGTTTTTGCTGAGAAACTGAAGATCTGATCTCAACTTCCTCTTTTTTGTTATGCTCCAGATGTTCTTCCTCCTCTTTGTCTTCATCACACATCAGTCCACTGTAGCAGTGGGGACTGTTTTCACAGACCATGATATCTATTTTTTCTAACAGAGCTATTATCTCATTTTCATCTGTCATATTTCTTGTACATATATGGAATCTTTTTTCATTAAAACTGCTGTTAGCTTTCAGGTCTGCCAGCACACTTTCACATTTTTCACCTGGCTCATGAGTCACAACAGTCATTACATAAGGAAGAAATCCTTCTCCAAACGCCTTTTCTAGCCACTGAATCCCTGAGCTGTAATGGCTGCTATGCAGACCATATGGTACCAGTAAGAGAAAGGCATGAAATGCCTGATTTGATGGAATTTCATCAACGTTTTGGAGGCCAATCATATTAATGACAGAGATTTGCCGACCACACATATCATACAACTTGGATGAAAACGGATTGACATTGGATTTCTCTTCATGGTCAAGTAAAATGTTGTTTGGCCCAATCTCCATGGAATTTGTGTCACCAATTAACACAATTCTGAGCTCAGGCAGCTCTGAAACAAATCAAACAACATCAGTAAGTTTAATATGCAAATATAAGTTATAAGATCAATGTTGCTAATTAAAAATGTTACCTTTGTCATTACTTGCAGCTGATTCAAACATAGTTTTAGTCTGCCCTCTTGTTTTGCCCTTTTCCTTATTCTCTTCTGATTGTTGAGCTTCATGAGCATCATTCACTGGATGGCACTAAGAAAAAGCATCAAGTTCTTTTGGTCAGAGTTACAGTGTGTTTTTCCGTAATTTCATTGTACATGTACAATGACAATAAAGGGCTATTCAATTCTATTCTTCTATTACAGGGGCACATATTCAATCAAAACATTTTAATCCTAAATGAAAAAGAGAGGTTCAAGTACATTTAATAAATGCTCACTTGAATGAAAAACATAATTATTTAAATACGAAGCTATAAAAATCTAGAACCACTTAATATCACATTAGGATTTCAGACCAAAACATTTAGGTTTGGTGGCCCTTTCGGTTTTATTTACAGAAAGCCAGACAGGTTGGGACTTGAGACAAACACAACAAACACCCATATCATTACCCTACATCACTTTCTAAATCCTGAGCACTAGTTCAACCAGTATTTCAGTGTTCAGACTAAAACATTAAGTATAAACTCACATTTACTCTGCATCCTGCAAAGATTAAGTTTCTTTGTTTGTGTAAAGAAGCCAAAACTGGTTATCCAAACACCGAACAGAGAAACCTGAACTACAACACATACCAGGTTGGTGTGACTTTATTATCTACACAGGATGCCATTATATTAAATCTTTACATAGAAAATACTACATAGTAATGTTTAGAATCCTGTATTTATAACTCTGTTAAGTGAAATCAATCTTTGTGGCAAATCTGACACCACAAACTAAATGCAGGTCACAACAGGTGTGTGGAATGTAGAGGTGAGGACCCAAATGTGGGATGCAGGCTGAACCGTTCCAATAAAAGGCGAGCCTTTAAAAACCGTTTTTAAAAAAAAAATACAAAAAGCAGTGATGAATGACAATGACCTCCCTCTGGGCAGCACACGAGGAACCGTACACAGACGACTTGACAAACACGAACACATGACAATTTACACACTGAGGGCTGACGAGGAATGGGACACAGGAGAGGAACGAAGCTCGAGCTAAATTCATTTCACACAGGTGAAAGCATGCAGAACAATCACAAAGGAGAAATAAAGCTAACACGAGCCACGAAAGTAACTTTCAAGTAAAAGTGGAAATAAACAAGAGGCAACTGCACTGATGCACAAAGACTAACACTAAACAAGGTCCCAGATAAACGGGACCGCAGGAGGGCAAAGGCACGAATACAGAAAAATGAGACACAGGGAGGAACAGTTTGGACAAAAAGTCAAAAAAAAGAAGTGAAGCAAAATAAAATAAAATTTGAATACAAAGGCAACACTAGAACAGTAAAACATCTTAAAATGCATCCAAACCTTTAAGAACCTTTAATGCTTAAAACCACTACAGTCGTCAAAACAAGAAAAAAAAAAACTCAGCCCAACAACATTCATTAACTCAGTGCTCTAGAGACCAGTGAAATTATGGCGATCTAAAAACTTAATAATGATAATAAAAGATAAATCTAAAACTCAAAGTGCTACAAAATCCTATTACCATGACGATGTAACTGTGAGATAATGACATTGGTGAAATTCCTTTACCTTGTTGTCAGCTGCTGTCTCCTCCATCTGAGCTGCAGAGTCATGTAAGACAAAGCAAAATACAGATATCTTGCAGTAATAGGAACAAAAGCTATTTACAAATGAAACACATGACAAATGCACTTCACTATTATAAGAACCAGTGTGCAGATGTGCACCAGTGCCCCGTGCATATTTACTCACGGGGTTGTAGTAACAGTATCTTTATCAAGACACGGAGGGATCGGATGATAAATGAAGTTTTGTGCTCTTCCACACAACTCACAGATCAGCTGTTAGAGACAGATTTTAGGTTTATATGGTGAAATAGTTTAACCCACTTTGTAACGCAGCTCTCCTCTGGATAAATCCTGTGTAGAGGCTCAGAGTCCTCAGTGATTTCTAACACTGAAGTTACCCTCTATTTCAAAAATATTTCAATTCCGCTTCGTCAGCCTCTCATTTATCTGACTGCCGTGTTTCAGAGAGAACACATTATTGTTTCTTTTGCTCCACCACCATGATTAATCCACTGATTTGCTGTTGATTTCTTCATAGACTTTACTGAAACGAACAGGCTGCATCTTTGTTAACAAATAAGCGCATTATTAGTAGAAAATATGCAGCGCTTTTCCCTCACATCAGCGTTTTTCTGATTTACCCCGCTTCGTAAATCTGGCCCAAACAACATCCTCACAGTGCTCTTTTTTGAATGATGTGACTTCTTCTCAGTGTCAGTTACACTTAAAGACAGCTTCACATTATTCAAAATGATCAAATGAAAAGGCTCAGTTTGAATCTTGTATTTGAGAGCTTTTCAGTCTGTAAGCGCTGTAGCATGAACTCACCTTGTGTTCTTTTCCTCAGGTCTGCTTCATCTGAGCTCTGAGACCCTATTTAACTCCCTACCTTAACAAATCCCTCCCACCTCCTTTTAACAGAACTGATGTGATGTGATGTGTCAAGTGTGCAGCAAGCCAGGAAAACTAAGTGTACATAAAACTGGCCATTCAGCAATGCAAACAGGTAAAGGGTGAGAAACAAAATTCAAGTCAAGACTTGCAACATACGGAAAACCCACATTTATTACTGTTTGATACTGAGACCTGTAAGGCTGGTCAGACTTGATTTTATCATGCCACCAACTGAGTTTTGGTGTTACAGTGTGAACTGTTGCAACAGGGGCTTGATTGCAAGATCTATCTGGAAATTAAAAAAACTGTAGACTGAGTGCAGTCCAAGTGAAGCAGGTACTATTCTACAAGCACGAATTATCTGAGTACAGCTGCACTTTTGTAAGAGATACAATATTTCCTAGAAACATGAAGTTGACATAGAGCGTTAAATCCTACATTTATGTTCACTTAGTTGCACCTTTTCAGCTTGTTATTGAAAGCAAACACACACACATACAGATTGTTGATTTGTGTTGCTCAACTGGGTTTTTTTTTTTTTCAAATTTTCTTCAGATTTTTCTCCTCCAGGTGCTGTTTTTTGTTTTTTTGTTTCTATCCTTTTATGAGATTTTCTCCTATTTTCGCCCCCTTTTTGTTTCTTTCTGTCTTTTTTCCTGCCTGTCAGCTCTGACAGTGATATATTACACATGGACTGTGAGTAATGTGTAATGTGAGTAATGTGAATAAAAATGATAATAATATGAAAATGAATAAACAGATAAGCGAAAAAGAAAGACAAACAAGAGGAGCCTGTGGAGAATTTTGTTCTGCAAAAGCAAATGCGTTTGGCACAGCAGTGCATTCAGATCTTAGTTCTGACTGTAAAAGAAGCCAGACAAGAGAGGCTAAAAGAAAAAGGCAAAAACAAAGAAAAGAGAAAGGCACTTTGAAAAAAAATGTAAAAGTAAAGCCTAAAATTTCTGGAATTTGTGATAAAAAAAAAATAGGAAGAAAAAGAAGCCTGAATCGAGAGAAAAACTGGATTAAATTCTGGGGTGAAACAGTGAAAAATCACATTAAACGTTTCTCACAGCTGGTTGCTCTACGTCTTGGAATAAAAGGGAATCTGACAAGATGAGAGGGAGTATTTACAGTAGGCCACATTGCACAAGAGAGGAAGCTAAAGAAAACCCTCCTCCATGCAGATGACTTATAAACAAGAGACTGATAAAAATCAATACTAACTGAAAAATACTTAGAAGAGATGAGTATTTCTTTCTGACATGCTAAAACTTGCCAGCCATGCCTGCTGTTGTCATCCACTCTCTCAAATCACCCGAAATATGATCCACAGTTAAACACATTTGTATGTATAGGTCATTTGGAGAGAAGTGGGGGAAAAAATCAAACAAGCAATGATTTAAAAAAAAAAAAACCACTCAGACCTTACAGACCTGGGTTTGAACCTGTTTATTATGTCTTTACTATTGGGAGCAAATAGGGAGAACACAAGAGTAGCCCAACGGTCATTTATTGTTGAAAAATTGGAAAAACACTATGCAGGAAAAAAGGCATAATAACAGGCTCTGCCAGCTTGCAGATGAAACTGCAATACTAAGAAACATCTGCAAATGAACCAGATCAAGCCTGAATGTACCGACCAGACGTCATGCTTCTAGCATTACCAGACTCATTGAAGTATTCTGTGGAAAAGGTGTGTAGCCCTGTGTGCAGAAGGTGTGACATATGCATACAGGTGGTTTTCCCTCTGTGAGTTACAGACAATTAAAAACACAACAGCAGGCAAACACGTAAGTGCTAGTATCTCTGGACCACTGCTTCAATGAACAAACATTTTTCTTACTAGTTGCTGACAGCAGATCCCCAGCTAAATGAAACTGACTTTACAGGGGAATTCAATTCAATTCAATTTTATTTATATGGCGCCAAATCATAGCAGCAGTCGCCACAAGGTGCTTTATATTGTAAGGTAAAGACCCAACAATAAAACAGAGAAAACGCCATCAATCATGCGACCCCCCCTATGAGCAAGCACTTGGCGATAGTGGGAAGGAAAACCTCCCTTTTAACAGGAAGAAAGCTCAAGCATAACAAGGCTGATTTAAAGAAAGAACTTATGAGGACTAACAGTAAAAAGGAACATTTAAAAATGATGACCAAAAAGGCATTCCAGGTGCATTTGAACAAGTAATAAACCGCCTTTATTTTAGTGGAAATTCACCGACACGTGTCTGCTTGCACCTTTTTCAGATTGTTGAGATACAAAGAAACCAGCTATTATAACTTTACAAAGCACAGGTGTGCAACACTGAGGTCCATTACATTATTTAGACTCTGGCCTCCAGGAGATGATGATGACTACATTTTACTAGCTCTTAAGAGCATCACACAGAAAATATAAATTACATGCTGTTAGAAAAAAAAACTTTCCTTATCAATGATAAGAAAGGAAGGATGATTTAAGAAAAAAACAGACAGAAAAACAGTAGTACAGTTACACTAAGGCTATAATCATATTGTGCTATGATGACTGTAAAAATAATACGGCATTATAGGCCAACATTAGTTAATATTCATTCTACGGTACCTTCAATGATAAAAATGAGATTTTAAAAAATTAATTTAATTGAATTTATTTTTTTTTAAAAGTGACCCTATTTTAGGATCACAGTAATGATCACAAGACACATGAGCCATAGACATCCAGGGTAACTGGTGACCTAAAGAGCCTAGACCCAGTATGCATCTCTTTGTATGAGGTGTTAATGCTATTTAAAAATACATGTATATCATTATCATTATAAAAAATGTTGTATTTTACTGTATATAGTAACCATCTGTACATATTATAGCATTTTGGCTTTTTTTGTACACTGTTTTTTTTTCTCTGTTTATTTTTCTAATATATCTCCAATAGACTTTTTCTTCCTGTCCATTGTGCTGCTGTAACAAGTGAATTTCCCCAGAGTGGGATTAAATAAATTCTATGTTTATGTCTATTTTGTCTCCACTCCGGGCATCAAATGCATCAATAATTTCTATACCCGACACTCCCGTGTTTGGTTATATCATCTGAGTTTCCAGTGCAATCGGCATACTATTGCATTTGAATGGCACACAGCCTACTTTTAGGGAGACCTATAAAATCAACCACAAATGCTTTCAAGTTGGTGCACAACACAGGTTGTAACTCCAGTTTGTCTTTGATGGTTGGAGCCCTCCTGAAGAAGATTCATGTGTATATGAGTGAGTGAAGTCTCCCATGAAGAAATGTGATTCTCAGTGATGTCCCATTTTGTTCTTCATAGTATGTTTAATCTGAACTAAATTAAGGTTTGGACATTTACTGGTTATTATGAAAGGTAGTTTTAGAAAATACATTGATCTGAGCGTTATCATTGTTATATTCGCAGGCAAAGCAAGCACATCAGATCAATTGTAACAGCAGGTATGCTGAGTGTTGAGGTAGCAGAGAGTGAAAAATTGGTCTTACTCATTGTTGATGCTCCCAAAGCATTTCGCAATTCTGACTCTGCGGCTCCTCCTGATGGGACATATCTGAAACACCTCACCTAGGAGTGTCCAGCAGCTTTCAGCTGGCCTAACAAACTCATTTAATCATACTGATAATCTCCACTTGGCAGCTAAATACACTGAGTTTTCTCATTTTTCTAATTTGTGTTTCTTCTGTCCTTCACCCTCCTCCCTTTCATCAGAAATCAGGCTTAGTACACAATCTTGAAGGATGTCTCAATTCCTAAAATTAATCCAGAAGATAGATAAAAGAGGAGGCTCGTGAAGGAGTTATTATCAAGGATGCACAGGTGTTTCTTTTCTTGTTTTTCGTCTTCTTCTGCTTTCTTGAGGGGTCGCTACAGCTGAGCTTTACTCATTTCCATCTCTGTCCTAGTCACCCTCAATGAAAATCCTTATGGCTTTAGCTTTGACTCCTGTCTTTTTGTTAGTGCCACTGTGTCCAAACCAAACATCACGGCAGGTCTTACTCTCATCTTATAAACCTTCCCTTGCACTCTTGCTGCTATCCTTCTGTCACACATCATCCCTAACAACCTGCTCCACCCTGCCTGCTCTCTCTTCTTCACCTCTCTTGTGCACTGTCCATGTATCTCTGCTCCTTGCATGTTCGGTTTCCACCTGTCTCCCTTGTGAGGATTAAGGAATTCTGAAGTGTCATGAGTCTGTGTTTAATTTTTATTATTAATTTTATAGTAATTATGTTTGATTTAAAGGTTATGATTATTCTATATTAATTTCATATTTATCAAAATGTCATATAATCATACAGTGTAGTATTAAGTGGACACGGCCCTAGAATATTAAAGGCATTTAGAATGTGTGTCCTTCAGGGTTAGAGAATGGTGAACTTTCACCTAGTTCTGCCTGCAGAGTGGTGCAGAAAGTAGATAAAATGAACTGGTTTCAACTGGTGAAGCTTCTCAGAGTTTCTAAGTCTAGCTTTGAAGGTTATTGCAATGCTTTGTTTAGACTGAGAAAAAGATAACAAGGATAAAAAAGGTTTGTCTGTGACTAGCATTTTGAGATCTGTGACAACATGGCTGTTGAACACATCTCCCTCCATGGAGAATTTGTTTTTTTTGTATTGGCAATTGATAATAAATATTTTTGTTAAATTGGATTGAGACCTGTCTTCTCTGTGGACGTCCTTTTTCCATTGTTTGAACCCGACAA
>VVHJ01065382.1:5786-23930 GCA_015107715.1 Tylochromis polylepis
GGGTGTCCAACTCCAGGCCTCGAGGGCCGGTGTCCTGCAGGTTTTAGATGTGTCCTTGATCCAACACAGCTGATTTAAATGGCTAAATGACCTCCTCAACATGTCTTGAGGCCTCCAGAGGCCTGGTAATGAACTAATCATTTGATTCAGGTGTGTTGACCCAGGGTGATATCTAAAACCTGCAGGACACCGGCCCTTGAGGCCTGGGTTTGGACACCCCTGCTCTATAGTAAACACCGTGCACTTTCTCAGCAGTCCTGTGTTTGGGTCGTCTCTTTCACCATACCACACACCGACCATGACACCTACATTGTAACTCTTAAATGAAATACACTACATATGTGATGAAAAGTGTTACAATAAGCCCACAGACCAAAGTGGCATTTTATCCAAGCTGGGGATTAAAGATGATTTTACCTATTTATAAACGAAGGTGTTTACACTGTAACATGCATTGTTACACTACATAATGCTAAAAATGGAAAACTAAACACAGATGTTTTCTGATGGACTTTATAGCTTGAAACTTTGATTCTGTGATATTGAAGAAAGGATCAGTTAGTGATCAGTTTAAGATCAATTCAGCATTCAAGATCAATTGAATGATTAGAAAATGGATCTTCCTTTTGGAATGGTCATAAATCATGAGCTTATGGCATAGTTTGTAGCTTCTAATTTTTTAATGCAATACTCTACAAGTGTGGTGACAAGCATTCCTGAAAGCACTCAGTCCACAGTGTCATTTTATTAAAGTTTGTAATCCATATCAGTAATACTTATCAAAGGCAGCTGCTATCACTTTGACATGTGCCACCAGACCACAACATCAGACAGTGGGCTGCTGGACTGAATGAGTCCTTTTAGTTTGGGAGGTGGAGAGTGAGGAGTCAGGTAGGTGAATCCTTCAGGCAGATGAGTCCTTCAGGTAGGTCAGTCCTTAAAGGTTACAGTGTCCTTTCACAGGAGCTTCTGCAACAAAGGTATGTTAAACTCAGCTGATAAGATGACAGAATGGAGATGGAGACATCATCATTCATGAAGAAGAACACCAGAAAACTAACTGAAGATCATTCATACCCATACTAAGAGCCCAAGACTGATGTGGGCCTCAACAGAGTCCTGATTCTTCAGATTAGGAAATTAAATGCTGGTTTCAATTTCCCTGTGGGATTAATAAAGTTTCTCTGATTCTGATTCTGGAATGGCTGTCAATGCAAGTCAATGTAATGTCTAGAAATTTAGAAAAATCCTTTTAGGTTAGGAGGCTGAGAAGAGTGAGGTGTCAGGTAGATGAATTCTGATAATGAAATTATATCCCAGTAGTGAAACGGCTTTCAATGGAAGTCAAGGCAATCCTTAGAAAATAGGTTGTTCCATTCATGGCCTGATGGAACGGTTTACAGCCTATAAATCTTAAGTAGTCTGGAAGTGATCTTCTACACCTTCACCCATAGAAATGCCTTTGCGTTAGGGTCAAGAGAAGAGTAGTGTTTCTTCTTCAGTCTCCTTTTTCAATCACTATGTGTCTATACACCTCTTTGCATTTTGAATATTAGTCATTATTAATTTGTGGCTGTCTTCCACAGCGAGGCTTTATCCTGACTTCCTCCCTTAATCCCAACCGGTCGCGGCAGATGGCCGCCCCTCCCTGAGCCTGGTTCTACTGGAGGTTTCTTCCTGTTAAAAGGAAGGTTTTCCTTGCCACTGTCGCCACAGCCTTTGCTCATAAGGGCCATAGTCAGTTTATTTCTGGGGTTTTTTTTGTATTATTGTAGCGTCTTTACCTTAAATTATTAAGCAGCTCGAGTCAACTGTTGGTGTGATTTGGCGCTATATAAACAAAACTGAATTGAATTGAGTTCACGTCTGACTATGTATAATCAATCACCAACCAATTAGATATCTTTTTCTGACTAGTTTTTGACCTTCATTTGTCATAGCCTCACGTTTTCCTGTCGTGTGTGTATGTGTGTGTGGCACCATCACCTGGTTCTGCTTGGTCATGGACTGGCAGACCTATCTTTTATGATTTCAGCATGCAAAGACCAATTCCCAATCCACTTGTCATCAGATTCCTACATCACTGTATGTGGTTGCAAGTCTAGACTCTAGACTCTTTTTCCATGTTTAACTTTTCACCTCTGTAATATTTTCCATTACATACAGTTTGAATATTCATAACTGTTGATGCTGCCCCAAATTAGTTTTTCATTGTCCATCACCCCAGTGTAAGAATGAAGACAATGTATTTTGACATCGAACAACAAATAGTTTACTGAACTTTGCTCAAAGGTTTGTGGATGATTTCATTAAAAGTAGTTGTTGTAATGAAGCAGGAGCAAAATGATCTCGTAGAGTAAAATGATCGCAGAAACAGCAGTGAGGACTATCCACACGAACAATTTGTCCAAACGTCCACACCTGCACCTGAAAGTTATCAGTTTATTCCAATGAAATGTAAACATCACTGGATTTATTATCATGTGTAAAATATCAGTGTATTAAGAAGAGAAACTGCTCTTGCCTGCAAGGTTCTTCTATAGGAAGTTCAGCTTGCTAGCTCTGGAGGTGACCAAAGGGTGCTTCATCGTGAGCAGCACTTTGCATCTGCATTTCCACTGCATGGAAATTATTTTTAGGATCTTCAGCATCAGTTAAAACCAATAAATCTGAGAAGTCAAGCGCACAGAGAATATACACTTAAACACACCTGACATTGTTGGCCCTTTTTATTCTGCTTGTTGCAAACACTGATTTCCAGAGGTGGGACCAAGTCTTTATCCTCAAGTCAGAGTCAAGTCAGAGTCAAGACGGACAACTCTCAAGTCAAGTCCCAAGTCCACAACTTTGAATTTCAAGTCTTTTCAAGTAACCAGGTTCAAGTCCAAGTCAAGTCACAAGTCTTGGAACAATTTTTCAAGTCAAGTCTAAAGTCATAAAATTAATGACTCGAGTCTGACTCGAGTCCAAGTGAAAAAAAGATGAGCCAGGTGCAACTTTTTCAAAGGGTGGCCCATTCTTTGGCATACTTTCAGTCTAAGAACACTGCAACCCCAAATCTTTGTTTGGAGTAGAAACAAGAAAAATACGCTTTTCATATTGAATATAGTGCATATTTAATACAGCCCTTTTTACCCAGCAGCATATTTATTATGATAATAGTGAACAGACTTTAAACTCATTTCCATATTTCAGTGACCCAATAACTGTTATGATTGTTTATCCACATTAAGTTTGCCACAACCATAAAGAGAAAACTGCACAAATTTACTGAATCATATGTCTAAGTAGCAGAACTCGTTACATGTAGCTCCCATGGTTCAGTGCCAATAGAACCACTACTACTACTACTATTCAGATCAAGGGGTTATCGTTTTACAAACTTCTGGACATAACGTCCAGATGAACAGAATCAACTTTTTGGGATTTCCCTACCTGGATGATTGAGCATGCATAAAGACAAACTTGATAACACTATGATGCATACAAAAAAAGAGGAAAAGCTGGAACATTTTTAAACTGCCAGACATATGTGTCAAGTATACCTATTCCCAATCCACTCAATTGTGAGAAAATTGTCTACAGAAAAATTTAAAATACCCAGTCGTCTACATGTGGACTGGTAGTGTCTTTTCTCTTAATGGAGCTCCTGTGTTTGGTGATGTTTTTCTTTATATTGTACACAGCTCAATTAAACTTAGCTGCAAGAATAGTCTTTCTCTAAACTATAACTTCACAGAATAAACATTCAATGAGTGTTATCCAATAAGACAACAACATAATTTAAGGGGAGCGCAATTTAGCGCCAGATTCTGGAAGACTGTTCAGCCATATGCAGCCTTTGGCACTGTGTCAGTAGGCATGTAAAGTAAGTGAATTAAATACATTTGTTTTAGTTGGGGACGTTTTCACAGAATTATTGGAGTGCATGCTGTATGAAAAGTCATCTGTAATGCATCTACATGTTGTCTTTTCCTTTTAAAGTGCTAGCTAAAGTTGGTATTAGCTACGTGGCTATAGCTGAAAAATAGTTTAACAAATTGTACATAGGAGGGAGGAAGCAGCTGTTACTGGCCGGATTTGGAATTTATGTCTGTGGCAGAGAGCACTGGCATTTTTGATGGCTTGGCAAGCCATTAAAACATCACCAAGAGAGCGCAATAGTGTTTGTGTTACTCGTGCTAGTCATGGCTACAGTGGCTAATTAGTCTGGCTGTGAGTGTGTCCCAATTCCTAGGCCACATCATTTGAAGGACCCAGCCTTCGCGGTCTATGTGGGCCGGGTCCTTCGAAGACCGAAAAACCCGGAAGTGCGAGGCTGTGAAATGGGACGGTCTACCCTTCAGATTTGCGTCACCAGCTGTCTCGGCGGAGTTTAATAAGCTCCTTGCTCCCTAAAATATAACAGGACATTGGAGTAAATCCTCTACCATCTCACAATTCTGTGTAATCATTTTCCTGTCTGACATTTGTACAGCATATTCAGCTGTGTGACAACTATAACTATAACTTATAAGTTATCTAAGTGACTTATATATCATGTTTAACCTGAGCAGCGAAAGACCGCGGGGGGTCTGAAAACGATGTGCCGGGAGCCGACTCTGGTGAGCCTTGAGCTCCCGGTCAGCTATCGAGCTGGTGGGTAACAGACGTCTCCAAAAAACATCAGAGCACTTTTGCAAATATGTGATGTCCTGATAAATCGAGCAGATATGTGAAGTTTACACAGCTACATTCTCGCTTGAAAATATCTTAAAAGTTTATTTTGTGACCCAGAAAGAGTAATATTAAAACTAAGTAGCTGCCACCATTGTTGGAAACTGGAATTGGCTGGGCTGCACTATGAATCCTGGGATATGGTGGGCCACGAAGGACACACCCGACCCGTCCTTCAAATCTGGGAAAATGAAGGACACATTTGTCGCCGCATTTGGAGGACACTTCGAATCTGGACACCCTTCGTCGCGTCGCTGTGACGTAATCGGCCTTCAAATGCGGCCTTCAAAGCATGCCTCCCCTGAATTTGGACACAGCCTGTGTTTATATTATGCTAACCATAGCTGTGTAGCTATCCACCATGTAGCACATCATTATATACCAGCTAGCCCAACTTCAGTAATCCTACAAGTGTCAGTACTATTTAGTTTCCTGTCTTCATTTATGTCGCAAGTGATAGCAGAGCTGTACGTTTGAATCTTTTCAGAAATCCCTCAGTCAGAACATGGTATATTATGTTTATTTGGAAACTAGCGAGCTCCCTGCTAACTTCTGACTCTGTTAAATTTCATAAATTCTGTTTTCATGGATGCCTGGATGCTAAACTTAATTGTTACACCTGGTAGAGCAGCCACACTGATCATTTTATTAAAAATGAAAGATGAAAGACAGTTTTTAACTCTCAGTGATGCTGCAGTGTTCGTTTGACTTTGGGACCTGAAGTGGAGTTTGGACCTGGAAACGGCTAATGACGTCAGACTTAAAGACCAGATAGCCACTTGAACCAAAAGTTTATTGTGTATTTTTTTTAGGAATGCCTCCCATAAAAATGCTGCTGCTTTAACTGATATGTTTGTTCAAGCAAAATCAAAAGTTCAAGCTAAGACTAATGTAATTTATACTTTAATGACAGTAACTTAAACACATGTAACTGCGATTTTGTAATATGGGTATGTGTTCTCTTATAAAGTAGATCATATCCAATCATGTTTGAGTGGTGACTTCATAATATGTACATGAGAGCTCTCCGCGACAGTCTCATTTCCACCATCACATTTCACCAACTGATTTGCACGATGTGAAAGAAAGTCGGACTGCTGTCCAATCGCTGCAGTGAACGGCCAAATCTAGATCACTGACAAAACTGTGATACTGGTCAGCTCGAGGAAATAAAAACACTATTATTCAATAGCTCACTCCCAGTAGGTACACATGGCCCTGGATAAAATGATTATAAATGAATGCAAATATATGGAATGGGGTCTGCATCAAAAGCTACTGTCAGTACCACCTGGGCCTGTGTGACGGTGTGTGGATTTCATGATTTTAGCTTATTTGTGTGGAAGTGAATGGAATGGTGTGTCGCGTTAAAGGAGGAAGGTGGGGAGAGAGGGAAGGCCAGGTGTGTTTCAGCTGTTTAAGGTGCACTCAGGCATTTGTTGCCGTGTGTACGTGCTTGTGAAAGGTGTGTGTCAAAACGTTTTCACAGCTTCTTGTTTAGTGCAATATGAAGGACGCAATGCCCTTCCACACCCTCCCATCAACATCATATGAACCCACATTAGCTCTCATCCCTCTTTGATGTGCTGTGAGCTTCAGCAGTCTGGCCATCACAACCCAAACATTAGACGGCTTCCGGCGGTGAAAAGTGGGAGAGCAATTTGAGGTCAGGCATAACAGCGAGGAGTGGCCACATCAAACAACCAGCAGGGAGCACACTGAGGACCAAATGTGCTGCCAACATTATCCTAAATTCTTTTATATAAAGTTAATAAATGTGCTTTGCAGTCTGAATGTACAGTGTGGTGTTGGATGTATTTAGAGAGGTCAGACAGGATAGTGCCTGCATGCACAGATTTTGCACCACACTACACTACTTGCATGCACAACATTTGTGTACACTGGCCTGATGTATTGCTCTCTATATCTTTCTAGCTTTAAGTCAATGTGTATATTTGTCTTGCTAAATGTTAACTCTCTTAAAATGCTAAATTACTGATACAGTAATCTGTAAAAATGACACTCCCTTTCCTTCATTGCAGTGATGATCCACTAGAGGGCAGGTAATATATACAACCCAAATTTTAAAAAAGTTGAGATGCTGTGTAAAATGAAATGATTTGCAAATCTCATTAACCCATATTTCACTCCAATAGTATATCGAAAACATATCAAATGTTCAAACTTACAAAATTTGCCATTTAAGAAAAAAATATTCGTTTTTATTGAATTTGATAGTAGCGACAGATCTCAGAAAAGTTGAGCTGGGGGTGGAGAAAGGCTGGGAAAAGTAAGAGGCGCTAAATAGAAACAGCTAGAGAAGCATTTTACAACTAATTAGGTTAATTGGCAACATCTTGCTGACAGGATTAGATACAAAAAAAAGTATCTTATAGAGTTTCTCAGAAGTAAAGATGTGTACAGGGTTCACCAATCTATAAAAAAAAAAAACCCCAAAAAGAATCTACTAATTTCAAAATGATGTTCCTGTAAAATTGTACATGCTGTAAATAACTTCTCTTCTACAGTTCATAGAATCAAAATACTCTGAGAATCTGGAGAAATCTCTGTACGCAAGGGACAAGGTCAAAAATTAATACTAGATGTCTATGATCGTCAGGCCCTCAGGCAGCACTACATTAAAAACATGCTTCTGTGAAAGAAATCACAGCATGGGCTCAGAAATTCCAGAAAACACCGTCTGTGAACACACTTTAGCATGCCATCCAAGAATGCAGGTAAAAGCTCTGTCACGTAAAGAAGAAGCCGTATGTGAACCCAATCCACAGATGTCACTGTCTGCTATCGGCCTTCTATACTCATTAAAAATGGACTTAGGCAAAGTGAAAAGGTGTTCTATGGTCATATAAATCCTTTTGGAAAACATGGACGCCGGCTCCTCTGGAGTGAACAGGAGCGGGACCATCTGGCTTGATATCAGCACTCATTTCAAAAGCCTGCATTTCTGATGATATGGCAGTGCATTAGTGACTATGGAATTGGCAGATTGCACATCTGGAAACGCACCATCAGCGCTCCAAGGTATATACAGGTTTTAGAGCATCATGTGTTCCCATCCAGACATTTTTTTTTTTTTTTTTCAGGGAGGGAAGGCATTGCATTATTCAACAAGACAATGCTAAACTGAATACTGTATCTATTTAAACAGCATGGCTTCAGAGTAGAAAAGTCCACATGCTGAACTGCCCTGCCTGCAGGCCAGACCTTTCACCAACTGAAAACACCATGAAATGAAAGATACAAGAAAGAAGACCCAGGAATGTTGAGCAGTTAGAATCATATATCAGAAACGAAAGGGACAACAATCTTTTCCATAAACCCAGCAACTGATCTCCTCAGTAACCAGCTTTTATGGACTGAAGAGGGGATGCTCCACAGTGGTAAACATGGTGCTGTCCCAGCTCTATTTGAGACGTGTTGCTGCCATCAAAAGCCACAGCAAATTCCCAACTTCTTCAGTTTATATAATAAAAGTGCTACATATACCTGATTGTATACAGCTGTTTTATTAGCTGATAACTGGTCTTATTTTTAAACACAATATTAATAGCTTTCCACAGATAAGGATCTCAATTACATATAATATACCATAAAATAGCGGTTACAAGTCGTAGCAGGAGACAGGATGGGAACAGCTGCCCCCGCATATCAAAGCACACTGTCCACCCTAAACCTCCTCTCTAAGAGCCTTTGTGCTGCTATGATGTTAAGCTACTTCTGTCTCAGACAGTGTGTTATCTCCATGACTACAAAAGGTCATTTATGAGGAAAACATGCACACGTACCACACGGAGGTCGTTTTGCCTATTTAAATGAATAACGTTGTTGTTTTTGTGGAATATACAAGGGTATATAAAAGATTGATGTAACAGGGCTGGACGACCTTCTTCTTAGTCAAATCATCCAATATGCGTAGCGATTGTTTGATAACCATCTGATAGCATCGGTAGCGAGGGTAATTGCCCGAACACTGCAGCGCTACTGCTACTGGTAACAGAAAGTGATACCAGGGAGTTTGTCTCCCAAATGTATTTTTACATGTGGAGAATGACTCACAGTGTCCTGCATATGAAGCATAGTGTTTCATCTTCAAACACACGGTAAGATGAAAAGTGACAAAGAGGTGATCGAGAGGGCAGAGGTGCCACGTGGGGTAAATGTACAGTCACACATGTTGGTTGTATGCTGAGATGCTGATATGAAATTACAGGAAGGCAGTTTAGAATTGAATATGAATTTAATAACAATCAACCCTCGTGGGTTTTCAAGAGCATCGTCTTTTGGCACAACCCTGGAATACAGCATCTGTGAAGTAACCCATTGCTTAATGTGTTCTCATTACGAGGTGAATTTATATGAAAAACCAAGGCACAATCTGTGCTCATAAAGTACAAATTTGTTGGTCACAAGATAGGCAGGCGCTAAAGCTGTGTTCTTTATCATCATTTTTAATTCTAATGGGAACTAACTGGAAACTAGTGACTGAGATCATAAACTCAACAGGAAAGTTTTTTACTGAAGTCATAGACAAAAGCTTCAGCTACTATTTTTCCTCTATTTATTTATTTATTTATTGCTATGACATTTTTATTTAAACCCACACACACAAGACTTTGTGAAGCAGTATTAAATGAAATCCTTAGAGCCGATGTATTTTCAAAGCAGCCTAAAGGAAAAAATCAGCTCTCAGTTATGTTGATTTTTAGTGTCTGTTCATAAAACTTTAACCGTACACTTTCACACTGTGGTATTATGATTATGAATCTGAAAGATCCTTTTTTTTATAAGGATTACTGGAAGGATCACAAACAGAAATGTGTCACTCATGCTGTCGTTCTGGTTGAGTGTCACTCTGTCAAACTCATAAACTGCCACAAAGAGAAGATCCCGCGAGAGTCTTTTACGCTATTCGAATTCTTAAATAGAAAAAAAAAAAAAAGTATTTCTTAAGACAACGTGGCTAAACTATCCAGAGCAGCAATAACATTCAGTGTACTACTTCAGGAAATGTGTTACTGGTGCCAGGCAATTTGCAGAAACTTCCATAAGCTAAACATGACCTACCTGGAACACTACAAGGACTCTGGGCTGGTAGTCATCAGCCTCGAGTAGTACATAATCCTGAGATAAATGACCCATCACATTACTTACATCTGCTGTGTTAACATCTGCCTCCCATTCATCTGCAACACCTTCGGCGGGAGATGCTTGGATGCTTTTACACATATTCCATTCACATTCTGCTGTAATGTAACATCTTACTCATAAACAGAACTGCTGCATCTACTCACGGTGCTTTCCAACTCCCTGCCCTTTGAGACTTGAATGCCTTTCAAAAGGAATTTCTGTCAAAGATTTGCTTGCACACAGTCTATCACACGCTTTGGTCATCGTTTTTGCCAACACTTTTTTCCTCCAAATTTTTGCAAAAATGATTTAATTTTCTAGCATTTGCATTTTATTTTATTTTATTTATTTATTTATTTTTTTTTTAACTTGTTCCCACATTTTTCTACTGATTCACTCACCTGAATAAACACAGGTTTAATAAGCAGTAATTGATAACGTTGGTGTCACTGATGTTTTCGAAAGGACATTTGCCTTTAAAGTGTCATCTTATTTTGTTTAATATACTAAGCCACTGAAAACATTTAGTGGCAATTTCACTGACTTTGATTGAAAACATTTATTAAATTATAACGTGAGAGACAAATTCATTGTGTAATTACATTCCAGATAAATAAAGCTTCCTCTGCTACCTAAAACACTCGCTCTCCTTCACACAAATTAAATTAATGGATTGACCCGTTGCACTAATTTGCACCTAAGTATACCAGTATTTCGCTGCCATTAAAAGTTATTTGCCA
Organism: Tylochromis polylepis; assembly: GCA_015107715.1. Lineage (NCBI taxonomy): Eukaryota > Metazoa > Chordata > Actinopteri > Cichliformes > Cichlidae > Tylochromis > Tylochromis polylepis. The sequence goes on from VVHJ01065382.1 coordinate 16,391, forward strand.
TCATTACCTGCTGTAGAGTAAATACAATCCAGCAGAAAATTAAACAAAATGCAAAAAGTGTAAGCTAAGTAGAGTTAGCAAGTGTTATCTAGAGCTGCAGCTATAATGTTAGCACTCTTTTCTGCAGGAACAAGAGCATGATTGTTCCTGAATTTGTTCCTGCTGTAGGCTATGAAAGATTTTGAACTTTCACTAAAGAATATTACTGCATTCATTCTTGCGGTTGTGTGTGGAAGACAGTATGTGTGTGTTGTGGAGACTGGTGAAGGTATGCTATGCATTTTTATACTACTAATTACACTGTGTGGGGAAAAACTCATTATTCTTTGTGCTATTTTATTCTAACCAACCAAATTGTTCCTTGTAACACTTTGTTGTAATTTTTTTTTTTTTTTATATCTGATTGCAGATATAAAACACTTTATATCTGATTGTTGTCGAGTTTTTCTAAGACTCTACAGAACATGTAAGAGCTGATGCATTAAGAGAGAACATGTGCCACTAGTTGCTAAAGACCATTTTCATGGTGGAGAAAACGCGATAAATGACGGCACAATTCACTTGAAACTTTCCTTTTAGTTTCTTATCAGTCTGCTAAACAACACAAGCCCTGTTATGCAAACCCCCCACCCCAGTATTAAATCCATCAGTACTGATTGATATTAAAGTCAGAATTCGGCTGTAATTTCATGGATACAGTCAAGCTATTGATTTATTGATTTAAACTATCAATTATTTATTTAATAATTCTGCTTGTATCTTTACGTTTATATTCAGCACGTCGAGTTTATGTATTTGAAATGCTGTAAAAATATGAATGACTTGGCTCGATAGCCTTTAATCTTATTTGAATTTACTTGATAGATTTCTTCCAATCTACAATGTAAACATAAGAAGCGCATGAACATCTGGATTTCATGCAGGATCCATTTATCACTTGTTCTCTGTGGGCTTGTGTGGGGTTTTTTCTACTTGAAAGTGCAGTTAATGTGGTTCATAAACCTTGTTTTTCTTGGTATCCTATCCTATCCTCAGGCCTCTCAGCAGTCCTGTCCTCGCAACTAGTTTCTTGACCGGCCTCATTCATAGCAGAAAATTTTGTAATCAGTTGCTCAAATTTAACGGATATATGAAAGCCTTTAACCGCGAGATCTTTAATGACTGCGTATTTTAGTTTTAATGACATTTTCAGCCATTTCTGATACTCAGTTGTACAAATAGGCCTAACATGCGAAACTCGAGTTAATCTGATGCGTTTCTTGTTTTACAAGAGAGATTCAGTAATAATTAAAAGACTCCTCATCTCTTGCCAGTTGTTGTAGAGAAAATATCAATGATGAAATGACCGAGCTAATCCTTTATGTGCTAGACCAACTTTAATGATGTAGGCGGGGGATTCCCTCAGGTTATAGCATCCATCCAGCGGCTCCAATATCAAAGCTGTAAAAGGTGCAATATGAGTCTTACTTTTAGAGCAGATTACCTTGATGTTTATCTAATTTAATTTGCTCAACAGTTAAAACGGGAAATAGTCCCAGAGTTCCCAGTAGGCTACTCCAGCATCGCCTGCCACATCCATCTTTTATCTTTAGTCATGACAATTTAGGATAGATGTTCGACTTCAAAGTGTGCTTTCCTGTTGGAATTATTACTAAATAAATAAATAAATAAAATGAAAATTCTTCAAATTATTTTTTTTTGGGGAAAAAAAAAGCCCAGTAATCAAACAAAAAAAACCCCCCAGACATTCCTGTGACGCCTATATTTAAACCTCCTTCATTTACTTCCATCATGTCTTATATCTTTTAGAGTTTGAGAACAGTTATGTGTAAATTTTGTGTCTGGTTATTAGACATTATTGCAGCGCCTCCCAACTTTAACAATTTGTTAAAAAGAACCATTACTAAGAACAATAAATTGTTCCAGTTACCCTTTAGTGGACAGTTTGAGTTGAAGTATTTCACATCGCCGTGAGCGCACATACTTTTAGACTGGACGATCCCTTTGGGAATCAGCACTGTGACCTGACATTAACAAAACCAAACCGGCAACAATAGCTTTCCCCAGCAGCTGCTGTGAGATGAATTACCGGGAAACTTTATGTGATTAGTCAGGGCATTGCATTAGCAAAGACAAGACCTAACTCATTTTCAGGTACAAGAGCACATGCTGCTTTGTAGCAGTTTGACTTGGGTTGGTGAGAGAAAGTCTTGGCTCTTTCAAGAGTCAGTGTGAGGCGAATCTAATGCATCTTGGCAATGAATAGTGTCCATTGATTCCACCACATCAAACTCTCTTCCTCTTCACAGTCCCTTGCATGTCTCTTGCTTGGGGTTTTTGTGTGCGAATGTGTGCACACATAGATTCCTCTGGAACAAAGGAAATCCATCCAAGATGAGAATTTATGCAACGTTCCCCTCTGAAAGCTTGAACAAACTGCCAACAGGAGAAAAATCTTGGATCCATTTATTTGACAGTGATTAGTAGTGACTGATTATTTCAGGGCATGGCATCGCTTGCTAGGCTAGGGGGGTCATGTTTATGTTGACTGATGAAATAAAGAGACTGACATCAGGAACTCCTCCACACAAACAAAACAAAGATGCATAGAAAGTTGCCCTCTGACTCATGGTATTAAGGCAGAAATTGTGGTGTGACCTGTTCTTTTCTGAGAGCATAGAGAGCGCCTGAATGCACAGCGACAGCGGTATCAGTGTGAGATCTCCTGAAGAGGAATGGAGCTGTAATGTCATTTATCTGCAGGCCTCTGTTAACGTTTGCTCCCAGGGAAGTACGAAATTGAGATAAAAACTGGTGACCAATCGAGTGTCAGCCTGCCTAGTGCCTGCTCGCGCTGATGACGTTCTGATAAAAGCGACAGATGAGAACACGTGCCACATCCTCAGATCCTAGTGGTTTCTATTATCAGGGGCTCTGTATAGCATATTCATTGGCAAAGCTCGCAAACGTTATACAAAAATCAATACTCTGCTGACTGGCTCGCTCCTTTTTTATTATAGGTCTGGCCATAAAGTTAAGTATGAGTCATTATCAAGAACAGCCTAATTTCCTAGATTTATGCCGTTAACGAGGGGCTTTCAGTCTTTGGTCTCATCAGTGACCGTCTTGTTTATGAATCTGGAGAGTGTAGTATACCAGGATGGCGATGTAGGATTTCAGAGCAAGCTATAAACTGAGCTCATGGTATGCAAGCGCCTCCCCTTGGGCCTAATATCGTCTAATAGAGACAATGGACTTCGATCCACTCGATTCTATAAATCTTTAAATTCTTTCTTCAGACACAGCACAGATTAACTTTCAAGTTATTATATGTGTATTTTTCCAATAACACAAGTGTGTTTTTTGCTATGTTTCATTATTATTTTTGTTTTATACATGCCATTTTACATGTATACAAGTGCAGTTTTAATTAGTTTCAGCATCTGACACGCAAATCATTTTGATTTATTGTGCTGAAAGCAAAAAAACACAAACACACTCCTGGACTGTGACTGTTAAATATATTAAAATAAAAGAGGCTAGACTAAGGACCCTGGTTTTCACGACTGTTGCAGCTGTACTGCCCTCAAACTGAGATTTCAGACACTTAGTAATCATCATTTTACATAACAGTAATCAGCTGCTTAGAATGATCATTTGTGCATTTATAAAATGCAGCAATTGGATTGTGGGATTATAGTGCACCATGGACACTATTTATTTTGTTCCACTGAAGCAGTTCTTCAAGGGCTACATTGGGTAAAAATTCACACAGTAACAATATGAATATTCAAATTTAACATATATTTCAATTGCCTATCACTAGCAGATTGTAGCAGCCAGGTAATGTCTCAGTCATGCTAGAAAAACAAAACGAAAAGAAAAAAAAAAAAAACAGGACAGCAAATACTTGGGACTAAATTGTGATTTCCCAATCTGCCACAGGGTTTTGGCTGGACTGTCAGCTTTTACTGTGAATTCCTTTTTAATGTCAGTTTCCTCCTGTACAGAAGGCAGCTGATGTGCATTTTATTTTGCTGATTTACTACAGTTAATTGCTGTTTCATCACAAACACATTTTGTGTAACTACCATAACTGAGTTCATCTTATTCATCTTACTGCTGTTTTATTGCTCTCTTGGACAGCAACTAACCACAAGTGGTTGCAGACCTGGTCCCTGTCTAAGAAGCAACTATTTCAAATTCAAAGAGATTAAAAGTTCATTGCACGGAATTGCAATTATTTTGTTTGTGCCACAGTCTATAAACACTGTTTTCCATTGTGTGACTGTAGCATTAGTGCTATAACCTTGAAACTAGGGCCCGTTTTAATGGCTTACATCTGGACAAGGACAAAAGTGGAAAGTTAACCAACATATGTCAGCATATGGTAATTAATGGGCCCAATCCCTGAAAAAAATATAACACGAAATATGTAGTAAGCTAGTTAGCCAGATGTGCTAACTATTACTGTACTACTGTATGTTAGCATAAATATCGGCCACATTTTGGAAAGGCTGGAAAGACAGACACTATTAAAATTCTTCAAATATATAAATAATATAATCAAATCAAACCTCTGCCTTTCATTTTCAGTTATAGATACTATGAATGAACTTTTAATAAAGACAGGGGAGGGTTAGCAAAAAGACATTTAACATCAAAGGAAAAACATTGTAGTAAAACACGATCAAACAGTAACAGAAACATCACATCTTACCTTGAAATCGCAAATGCATGTCACCATGTTCCCAATTCTTAGACATTCCCCATCAAACTTGCATGTGTTGGTGTCGCACAAGAACAGGTCTGTGTCTCGGTCATCGGAACCTGGAGGACCAAAGCCAACAAGAGACAACAGTGACTAAGTGTTTCTCTGTCGAGCCTTTAAGCAACTCTAACCTGAAACCCATTCAGGGTCGTTCCTAATGAACCTGTGCCATTAGTCATATCTCCCTCAGCACACTGCACTCTTGGAACACATAGGTCCACTGTGCAAAAACACAATGCTAGTGCAATCCTTGTCCTTAGCTGCCAAAATGATCAAATGAAAAAGCAGTAGTCGCTGGACGCTGCTTAAGGGTGAACAAAAGATTTTTTGATGATGGTATATTACATGATGTTCTGATAATGCTGGAGATATTGAATAGTGGATAGTGCTCTTTAATATATCGTTTTAGAAAGCACTCAGATGTTTAATGGAGGTGACATTTAGGATTAATTACTGAGGTCATGGCGTATAATTGTATGTCCTACACAACATATTTGTTCTGTTTCTCCACCTGTTTATTTTTCTTTAATATTTGTTTGTGTACAACAAGACTAACTCCTGGGGCGTTGTCCAGCAGAGGCAAAACTGGGATATGATCCGATTCAGGCTGCGTTAGGAAGCTCAATGACTCCAGCATAGCTTTCTGAATCAAATCAACGAGTCACATGGACCTGAGACTGTAGACTGAGCTCAGGGCTGTTAGCTTACCTGAAGTGATTGCTTTAAAAAAACAAAAAAAGGCCACGTGCATGAAGGCTGTAACATGTGCATGAAGCCTTTTTCCAAAATACATTTACAGTGTATTCCACCAAATTCCAGCTGACATAAAACCAGCAATCGTGTAATATCTGTTTGCACAAAGACTATTTTAATGCATTCCAAGTTAAAAGTTGAAAAGCTGAGAGGTTTTTTTTTCTCTGTAGCTTCAGACAAATGTCTTAAGCTACAGACAAACCCACTTGAAGTCAAGAGAAAACAACATTTTTGCTGAGCATATTTAGGAACCAGATGACTTAAATTTTATAAACACAGCAATGATACCCAGGTCAGACTGTAGTCTCGCTAGAGAAGTTTTTTATTTACGTTTACTGACGTGCCTATCATCCTTATTCAGCTATAAATTTTATGACATCATCATGAATCAGTGAATATATTAGATATGACATATCACAGACATGTCAGTAAATTGTCTTACATGCAAAACGAAATTGCAGTGCATTCATGACTGACAGGCTGCTTTGTATTGCTCTAAGCATTTGCGTTTAACCCTTAAAGTCCGGTCTACGATATTACTGGTGTAAACATGTTTTTTTCTCAAGCAATTATAATGTGTTTTCTAGCAAAATACGCAGTCATTTTATTAATATTAATTAATAAATTAATATTAATCCTCTGCAATGAGGAGTTCCCAACACTGTTTCCAGCCACAACAGTCAGGTTAAGCTTTAATAATCTACTGTACCCTTCCTGGTGAGTACCAAACATCAACAGAGCAGTTGTTAGAGACCAAAAGCAGAGTTAAAAGAGAGTGCATGCTAAATCTACAGCCATGGACACAAACACCATTCCACATGAACGAGCAATAGTTCTCTGTAACTTTTTTCACATTATTTCACAGGTTCTATTTAAAAGGTCACATTGACAACTTCTTTCCACTCCACCCACATAGGACAAAAAGACTGTTATTGGAGATTTCAAGACTTCTGCCAACAATACGTTTTTCTGATGAGAATACAACACTTTTTTTTAACATCAAATGCAAATACTGAGGCTGCCGTATCATGTCATTTGGCCATTTATCAGTCCATTTGTCAGCTGTAGGTTCGCACGGAAGGCAGAAAAACAAAAAAGCAAAAAGCAGATTAATATAAATAATTAATATATTGTATAATTATAGGATTGAATTTTAAGCAGCAGACCATTTTCATTCAAAGCGTGAAGTTGGTGGTTTTAAATTCCCATGCTAGTTAACAATAACAAAATGAATCTAAACCATTTCAGAAGGAAGGAAACCAGTTCAACTAAAGTCCCCACGAACCGCATACACAGTGTAGCCTAGTGGAATGACAGTATTTAGGTACACCACGTTATATGCACGACTAAAACCTGTAGAAAAGATCCATTTCACTTGTGTCTTTTAGAAAGCATTTTTAAAATATTTAATTAACCATTAAAAAGAAAAACACAGTTAGAAGGTCCACAAGGCATAGCAAAATTGAAATTTGGAGCTAAATATGAACATCAAAGGGATTCATCTTTGATGTTCAAAGATGAACAGTGTGGGTTTTGTTCTTTTATGTCTCAGTTTATACTTTGCAGCCTTAAGGGAAAAGCAAATAGGCAAGTGACGTTTTATCTTTTTTCTTTTTTTTAAACATGAGACACAGATGAAGCAAGTACATGATGAAGATGCTGAGTATTTAGGTTTAAACAATAATTAAAACATATACATATTCTTTTATCTGTGACCATTATGAAAGCCCCCAGGGAAAATGCACATTTGTTTGGGATCAAATGTTTCTTAACAGTAATAAAATAAAATTTTAGGTTATTTTAATTAACCTCATTTAATCAAACAATTAGAGCATAAAAAAAACCCCAAACCTCCTGATTGGGTGCTTAACTTTTCTCACAGAGATATTCTTTATTACCACACCATCCTACAGGGAGCACATTACACTGTCAATCAATCAATCAATCAATCAATCAATCAATCAATCAATCAATCAATCAATCAATCAATCAATCAATCTTTATTGACAGACTTTA
>VVHJ01065382.1:23950-34824 GCA_015107715.1 Tylochromis polylepis
ACATTACACTGTCAATCAATCAATCAATCAATCAATCAATCAATCAATCAATCAATCAATCAATCAATCAATCAATCAATCAATCAATCAATCAATCAATCAATCAATCAATCAATCTTTATTGACAGACTTTACAGCCATAGTTAAAAAAACAAACAAAACAAGAAACTCCCCCCACAGCATATATCCACTACCTACTATCCACTATCCACTACCCCAGTGTGTGTTCTGATTTTTCACTTAGCTTGGCTTTTACTATCGTTCAAATAAAGTAAATCAAGCAAACTCTAAGTTAGGAAATTCACAATTTAAAAAATAAAATCTCCACATTAGTAAAATACATTCATGTTTTTTTTTATTCTGTACACTAGATAAACATGAAACAATAATTTAGAGTAAAATCAAAGAGAAATGTATTCAAATAACTAATCATTAGGGAAAACATGCTTGGTATAAAGTGAATGTATCCCAATCAAGTAAATTTCATTTGACTAGATTCCATTAAATGCAACATTGTACACTGAACTTACAGGTGTAAACAAAACCTCAAAGTGCTGTATGCAAACTAAACACATTATCAACCACAAAACCCCCCCAAAAAAACTGTTCTCATCTTTACTATGACAACGTGCTATCATGACATTGCATTAAGGTAAGGAGCCGCCCTCATTCATCTCATGAAGTGGCAAAAAGTTATCATGTGAAATGACACGTATGATATTCATTCACATCATAATACCTGGCTGTCTGTGGACATTACAGGCAAGATATCTTACAAAGCTATTTTCTATTCATAGATATCTTATTATAATGGACACTTAGACACAGCATCTCCCGTAACCTGTCATAACCAATGACCCTCTCCACTTCTAAAAGCCCTTCTTGGCATAGAACAACCTATCAGGCAATAATACCCCATGGAATAGAAGTCCATGCTAAAATGAACCTGCTATTTGCCAGGGTCCTGAATGACCATAAAGTGTAAGCTCTCTGTGCAAACATACAATCACTGAGCCAAGAACAGTGGCATGAGAGGTCTCTAAGCTTGGAGTGCACGGATGGAACAAAGCCCTCAGCCTGAAGAGGGCCATACAAGATGGTCTGGAAAACCACACAAACCCCCCCCCCAAAAAAAATTGGCACCGAGGCAACTGGCATGTTGATGATACTCACTGGAGAGAGGCATTGTTATGATGACAATCATACAACTGGCTACATGCATACAAATTATTGGAAAATATCAGATCATTTTCAAGCCAGCTAGCAAACTCTGAAAGATGGGAAATGTTTTTGTGTGAGACCGTGAATCTGTGTGTGTGAAATCAATCCAAGCTACAAATTTCATAGTTTGAGATTTTAGCTTTTTTTTTTTAAGGTTCTCTGGGCAACAGGCTTATGGAAAACAAGGGGTGGGGGGGCAGAAACTCCTTTTTAAATGAAAGAAAAAAAAAAGGTGACTCCTCCACAAGTCATTTAACTGTCTTCTTTACCGAGAAACAGATGCGAAGCTTGGACATCTCCAGGAGCCAGGAAGCTAGAGGAATACATCTATCACTTGTAAACAATAACTCACAGGGATTCATTACTGCTGGAGACATTCTTATCATCTTATGAACAACAGTGCAATCAAGACTTGCAGATGAAGACGCTTTGTCTACTGGAATCAAAGACGATTGTTCCTGTGAACTGTTTACAAGGATGCAAGTGGCAAATCAGCTTTTGTAATAGCTGTAAATGTCTGAAAAACAATCACCATGTGACATAAATTATGTTATGTTTTATGCTTGCTTCTCTTGCATCTTCAGAGACACTGGGGCCAAAAGGGTTTAGGCTTTAGGGAAAAAACTGCACCAATCTCAGTCATTTGAGAATGATTGCCTACAAGTGATATTTACTGTGGTGGTACAACTTGAAAAATGTCTTTGTTTACACGATAATAAATGACACATAATCAACAAGTTGGTATTCATCACCTTTGTTTTTTAATCATGAAACCATTTTGCCTTTTGGTGCAATCTGATTTCAGATTCTCTCACGTGGCAGCTGCTTTGAATTCAAAAATTCAATATGTTTGGCAAACATTAGAATATATGGTGATAAATAAAAATAGAGGTGTTGGAGAGATTTGCCAATTTTGACATTTAAACATGTTAAAGAACCTGAAACGGGATTACAGTGATAAGCATTATCGTTATCAACTAAAAATGTCAGTATCCCGCACAGTTATCTACATGTACAGTCAGTGGATATTACCTAAACATTTTGCAACATACTGTGGGATTATTACAATCGTAAATGCCTAATCTCTGATTCAAAGCCAGTAGCTTACAGAACATTTGGGTTGAATTTCTATTTTACTAATGTGAGACTGGTTTGATAAAGTTCGTACAGACTTCAGAGACATTTCTGTGACATATTTTACCTCCTAAAAACTTTTTAAAAAATGTATATGTATCAAGAAGGACTGAATACAAGATATCGCCTAAATTTTTTCAAAAGAAAGCTACACATCTTTTGTATATGTCCTCCCTCTGTGAGCACGTTACACACAATCCAACAAAGCAATCATAACCAGGATTCCTGTTGAGTTGGCTGGTTTCCTGTTGCTTTGCGGCACACATGAATGGGGGTAAAGTAAAGTAATTGTATGGCTTATCCAGATGTTCTGAATAAGATCAGATCAAATGGATAAAACTGAATCCTCAGAACAATATATTCACTATTTTACAGCTGCTCAATCCAAAGTGGGGAAAAATGCATCTTGGGTTAGTGTACCTCACATACCTGGGGCACATAAAGGAGTTTGGCCGAGCTCAAGAGGACAAGTCTGATCAAAAAATATGAATTCTGAAACTAGTTTTGACATTGATGAGGTTACGTATTTGAACACAACACATTTAGGGAGTAAAGAAAAAATACACCGGTGGATTTTCTTTACATGTTAGACTTATACTGAAAAGTGGGGACCTGCTAATTACTGTTCCAGCAATGTATTTTAGGACATTTTAAAAGCTTACTGCAAAAGTGCTACTTGACTCCACATTACAGTCTGCTCAGCTGTGAGGCAGACTATGCTTCATGTATTTGAGTATCGGAAGCAACAAAGACCCAGCTGTTGTACTGGACAAATGATGATGCCATTTTATATGACCCCAAGCATTTTTCTTTATTTTTCTTTTGTTTTCATACCTGCAACTTTAGAACAACATATATGCCAATACACACACACACAGATAGATAGATAGATAGATAGATATGTCCGCTCACTATTAAAAGTGAGGGGACAGGCAAGGATTACAATAAAGGGATCTGCAGTTCTGGTTCTGGTTCACTAGGTTCTGGTTCTGGTGTGAAAAGGACACAGGCAGCATGCAGATGTGGGCTACATCTGGCAAGCAACTGAAAAAAAAAAGATATAACCCCCAAGTGTAAAATTGCAAATAGTGCCAAAATTAAATGTGTACCATGGCTAAGACATTATGCACTCGACATGTGTAGTCTGGATGTCACCCGTAATTGGCCCATGTGGTAAATTGCGCATAAGGCTTGACTATAACAAAAGAAATGTGGGCCAAGATACGCAGTTATAGTTGTTATAATTTATTTGTGCTTGGTTGATGTGCAGAACTGTTATGGCTAACACTTGGCACAGAACTGACAAACAGTAGCAGACCATCCAACTGGCATGAAGACCAAATTAAAGCGTCTAGTATTAGTTGCATCTGGTAACCAACCAATTAACAGATAATTAGCTATCTGTTAGCTAATCTGAAGGACATTTAGCTAAAGAAATCTTATGTGTTAGTGAGCAAGAGCAAATGTTCAGCAGGCGAGCCAGAGTAATCCTGGTCCTACCCCAAAATTTGAATGTAATATGTCACATAAAGCACAGGTTATAAAATCTCGGACCACTTCTCTTTATTACTCTTTAATTCCAGGGTTCTAAAATTGTTGCTAATGGGCTAATGTTGCAAGTTTTCACAGCAGACTAAACCTTCCTAACAGTGAAAAATATAACTGCTGCCAATAAATACCACCTCACAAACTGTTTTTAAAAAAAACCTACAATTACTAACAAAACTGCCACTCCGAAATAACACATTATAAACAGAAATGTGCAGATGTGTGCAACTTCCTGTGTGCAGCAATTTCCTGTAGCTGCATATAGCCGTCGATGATTTGTTGGCTCCCTAAACATGCACTGAGTCAATAAAAATTGAAAAACCACAGCTTTAAATAGAGCTGCTCCAAACCCAGCATTACCAACTTTACCAAAGGTAACTTTAGGGAGAGAACAGAAAACAGATGCAATGATAAAATCATTCCAGCTGTTATTGTTTGCTTTGGATGTGTCACAATGTGTGCTGCGCGCTCTCGTGCCTCATGGCCAACCAAATGTAAATGGGACACGACTGATACAAGTTCTGTGCACAGCCCAAGCTGCACCGTGTCAGAGGCCAGGAAAACGTATACTTCCTGCTCCTGCCCTGTTGTTCCAGGAGGAGATTACAGTGAGCTGAATAATTAACAAAAACAAGCTGCCAAACATCAAATATTGAGAAGGTAATGTTTATATGCTAACGATTAAGATGCCAAGCGAAGCACTTACTTGTATAAAAGAGAGAACTTGTTAGCCAAATGCATCTCCTCCTACCTACCTGGAATTTCACTGCACTAAGAACTACCCACTAAGAAGAATGAAGAGTTCTCCACCAAGGTTTTAAGCATTGTGCTGATCAATAATTAAACAGACTAAATTAATAATGAAGGCTGAACAACTACAGTGGTGAGACATCTTCTCCTGACCTTTCTCATACTGGAGGTCTTTTTTTTTTATAACTTTGCAACAGGTTTTTTGTGAGGGAGGAAGTTACAGTTTAGTCTTTTTATATCAGATTATTGAACACTGAACACTACAAGCAAGCCATAGTTTGTGTGGTCTGAAGCGACTGATGGGTTTGTAAACTTGTAGCTCTTTCTTGTGGTTTGGTTTCTTTTCGCACAGAGAAAACTTGAAGTGATCCAAAATTTGTCATTACAGCATTCAGTTCGCTTGCTGGCCAGATGTTTCTGTGGAAGGAGCAACAAAAGTAAATACAGGAAGAACGTATTGTGTTCTGGACTATTGAGACCTCGGCTCATTTTACAGCTAGCTGTTACAGTTTGTGTACTCTGCACATCTATGGTGCTTTTTTTTTTTTTACATCTCAGAATACAAAGCATAACTGGCTAGGGGAAGATGTTTAGCTCAAACTTGCAGTGTACACCGGATAGCTTGGTTGGCTCGAGGTAAGATCACGTTCTAACCATAAACAAACCGCTGCGGAGGTTGTTTGCAACTGGACTGAGACCAGCTCCTCCAAAGGATCTTGATTCAGATGTTTTTGTCTTCACCTGAGTGTGATCAGTCTGCACAGACAAACTGCAACAAAGAGGGAAATGAACTAGACTTTGCTTTAAATAGTCTAAACCATGCAGGTGTGAAAACATCCTGAGACTTTAAAAAATGTTCAAGATTTTTTTTTTTTTTAAATGTGAAATGCGATAAAATAAAACATAAAGCATTCTTAGTTGAACAGCTTTCATTTCACTACTTTAATAGAACCAATTAGTAACTTCAGGTCCGTTTTTAATGAAACCAAACCAGCACTGCTTGTCTCATAAGTCATCTTTCATTACAGTTTATTGTCAGAGGTGTAAACCTGCATTCTGTCTCACTTCTATCTTGACAGATCTCAAAAGCAAATGGCTAGTTCTCCCCAGAATGCTCTTAAATTCCCTCCACTTGATGGGATTTGCAGGAGGCTTTGCATATTCTACACTTATCCCTGTCACGTTAAGTCTCAAAGCATCACATGGACTTTCAAAGTTAACAATAGCAAAGTATTCACTGAAGAACAGATTGTCTTTATCACAGAAATGTACCCACAGGAGATGTAAGGTATAATTAAATTGTGAGCAGCCATTCATACAGTTTATTATTACAGTAGAAATATGTGATAAAGATAAAACTGAACTGGACTGAATTCCTTTCAGCGACCTATGAATGCATTGTTCTTCCCCTCGTTTTAATATGACCAAATACAGCCAAAAGGTTTGAGCTGATTGTGTCTGCAAGCACATCTGTTATGGATGTCTATCAGCCAGCTGATATGCAGTTGGTATATAACACAGACGTTGCTCGTTTGATTAAAGCAATACGAGCCCAAAAATCGCAGGTTTCATTGACATAATTGCACAAAATTCTAATTATATAGTTAACTGCATTGGATGAATATGACATGTTGGATAAAGCAGCAGTTTTTGAGCGCATGCAGGTATATTGTCACTGGAAAGGATTTTACCCACCACAAATCTGTACAGAAATTTGTTTCAAAGAGTCTTAACATGACAGCAGTAAAATTAACACATTACTGTAGCGTTATGGCAATGTTAAATGGCAGGTCAGGTGAGCCTTCAGTTTGGCTATAGAGAGCCTTTTAGGATCTTAAAACTCAGCGTATTTGTTGCACTGATCAGCATCGTCAAAGCATCAGGCAGCAATAAATTGTCCAACTTAAGGTCCGTGTCCAACAAGTTATTAGCTAGGAACTACATGTTCCTGATTTTGACAATACCTAACAGGAGACAGATGTGTTTCATTTGTTAGTTAAAGGACATTTCTAAGGGAAAAATGACTCTAAAGTAACAAAAGCCATGTCCAAGTCCTAGGCGTGCCTGACATTTAGTCTCTAGTGAATATTCCACATATCCTACGCCCCCAAGTGAGACGATAAGTTCACATCTGAAACCACCCTCTTCACCTTGTTAACTCTTTTTTTCACTTGTCATTACCATCTACATCATACTATAAGATGTTGAATTTTAATTGACATATCGTGGTCTCTTTGTCATTGTTACTCTCTTCTTATATTTAGGTCTGTTTACATTAATAAATAGGGCAAAAGTCAGATCTAAATTCACAGATAGAAAATGACATGCCATGTGGGTCTTTATGTCTTTAATAGGTGCTGGTATTTTAACGGATGTGTTTCATTTAAATTTGGAAATAATATACATGTTGGTGTTCTTTACATATGACTGCTTGCTTTCTGACAATATTACCTAGACAAAGCATGTAGAGGGTAAAAAGTATTGGTCCTAACACTGAACCCTGTTGAATGCCACAACTACTTCATGTGACATCATTACCATTAACAAATACCAATAAAGAAAAAATCCCTTCTTTTCTCTTATGGTTTTTAATGAATCCCTTAATGCTACATCCTGAAAATGATAACCTTTTACTGGACAAATAATGATGCAGCAACGGGCATAAACGCAAATCAATAGAAAATCGACCAACTCGCAGATCAAATGGGCCCTTTTTATAGCAGTCATTATGACTTGTCATGGCAGTAAAAATCATGTGTTTTTAATTACGTTAACAATGGTGCAGTTCCACTCAGGTGTCCTAGAAACGCAGAACAGTGTGACAAGGAGTCTGCACAATAGATGCACAGCATCAGAAACTGAAGCAGCTAAATGGAACTCAGCACTCGTTAATTTTATAACCGTAGTGCTCCTAACCTACTGCGATGTGTCAACATGTCAAATTCTTCATTTTCTGTAACATTACTCCATCAATATGGTGGCAAGTGTTAAAAACATTTCACAGTTCAGTTATCCCTTTTTAAAATCTTGGCACATAATGTATGCAATGATTATAGCTTCCTACACACCTAACTAAAATATAATTAATTAAAGAAATATATATATATATATATATATATATATATATATATAGGACTTAAGAAGTGTGGAAAACATTTTTTTCTGCTGCAGTTTCACAGATCCACAACTTGTACATTCAAATCTTTTCACAAATGCTACCTAGTACAAGATGACACGAGGGATTTCAAGAACAATTTTATGTCTGCACTCGCACTCAAACATTCACTCGGTGCCCTTCTAGGATTGAGATTGAGCTGTTCTGCCTCCTCGCTGGCAGTTCCTCGAGCCATTAACAGATGCAAGCCAAACAGAATGGCAGTCTTTGTCAAACCAAGTCTTTTCTAACTCTTCCTTTTATTGCATAAAACAAAATCCAATTCACTGCTTTTTCAAAGGCGACGCTGTTGAAACTGGCAACTCATTTTCTTGATACTACTGCCCATAATTATCTGTTTCTTAGCACTGAAGTGACATTGGGCTCATCACCAAACTGTTTTTCAGTCGGTGCCATTCTCCCTGCACTGCAAACTGTCACACATTGGTGGTGTTGTTAGGAAGAAGTGGATAATAAAGCCCTGTGCCATTACTGCGGGTTTATTAATATCATTATCTTATTTTTATTATCTTTCAGAGGATCTTATCTTTTCACGGTGGACTACATGTCACTTGTTGTGCTCTATTAATTGTAACTGATGCTGGGTGCATGTGAGTGCATGTCCATTGTTCTATCATATGCACTTAAGCCTCCTCAAGGCGTGCAGGATAAAAGCTTTCGCTGAAATGCAGATGAGAGTGTGTCAGGAAGTGGGGAGGCAGGCGAGCGTGTATTGGGACAGGATGTGCACCATTATCGGTGATTACGTGCAAATCATCACCACCATCAACAGCGGCACAAAACCAGCCTCCAGTAGGCTACAATGCAGTAATCTGAATAAAGATATGATCAATTATCAGCCTGAATCAGAGCAGAGTACTGTTCAGATGAACTCATTCATGACTTTATCTGCATGTACTGTAGATTCTTGGGCCATGGTTCACTTCATACCTGGGCTTTTCATTACAAGATGAATAATAATAAAACAAAAACAAGAAAAGAAATCTTTGTACCACACGCCTGATCGCTTTGTCAGAAGTGGATCACAGACATAAAATTATCCTCATGTATTTCCAGTTCATTCATTACCTCAATGAGCCTTCATCATTAGCACTTCAACATGGGTATCACGGTACAGGAAGACAGAATCACAGTCTGATGTTGCGGATGTTTGCATCACGGTTTTGGTCTCAACCCTATGAATACCAGATACGCTTAGAATAATGAGAGCAACCTTCCACAGGTTACAGTAATAAGATATAGTTCAATCGCTTCTTGTTTGTGTGTGCTTAATTAAGTCTGACTTAATCAGCCCATTATCATAATCAAATTCATTTTTAAAACTTTGATATCCAAATTAAGCACCCCCCCCCTTCTGATTGGCAATCTAGAATCAAATATAGATCTATCATGCAGCATTTCTTAATATCATTCCCATACATGTCACATGCGCATTAGTTATGCTGTTTGTAATAAATGACTTCCCCCTTTCTTCTTGTTGACATGTCATCCAAGCAGGCTACACTGATACTCCTTTTATTCAGGCAGCAAACAGCAGTCATAACTCTCATATTGATGTCTGGTTGTTATGAGCTATAATATCAATACTGCTACTGCCCATAAGTGTGTGGAATCGGCTTAGAGCTATTTTAAGGGTTCAGACTTAGACAGGCGACGGGGGAAATATATGGCGGCACAGTCGGCTGATTTACAAAGGGAGGCGAGGCGCTGCGCTCTGCAGCCCGCTCCGCTTCTTTTATCGTTTTGGGCACCAAAGGGAGAAAACAAGTTTATAGCTCAGTGGTCTGTTAAAGAAACGACAGCGGTTTTTTATTTATTTATTTATTTAAAGGTGTCAATTAATTAAAACAACTTGCCTGCCAAATAAGCCCATAAAACTAGGCTGTAATTTCCTGCCGCGATCAATTTGCTGGGTTAAAGTTGATGCTCAATCTGAGCTCGAGAAAACACCCAAGAGTTGACTAGAATGTGTTTTTGCTTCAGGTTACACGCAGAACACGCGAAAGAAGCCAATTTGAACTCAAATGGAATTTCTGCGACCTCAAACTAAGCGTGTTGGTGTTATTGTGGCGCACGGCGCCTTATTCCGTGGACAAGCTTCCCACAGACCCCCCACCAGCTCTATTTCTCGTTAAAATGATCCTTAATGTCGCTGCTTCCACTTCGTGTCGGATCGAAATCATCGACCCTCCCGCTCGCCTGCCCGGTGACATGATCGCCGCTGCATGCTTTGCTGTCAAGCTCCGAGGCGAACTCAGCCAGGCTAAATGCACATCAAGCGACCCCCCCTGCAAAACTCTGCATCCCCTCATCGTCGGGCTTTTGCGGTCGGTATCTGCAGCCAGAGCGCTCCACTGCTCCAGCACCGACCCCAGGCATGCCGACAGGACACAATCACAAAACTACAGCGAGGAGACTGAGGCGTCTGTTGCAAGCGCTCTCCTAAACTTTGATCTGGTCGTGCTGCTCAGTCTCGGGGATCTAATACTAGTCTCACATGAGTTTAACTTCGATGTGCGTCTAGATATTTACTGCACACAACCTGGTGCGAAGCTGCTATTGAATAAAACGACTCTCACCGGAGCAGTTCCAGCCGGTCGGCGTCTGGCAGTCGCTGAGGGAGGAAGGGAAGGCGCGCAGCTGCTCCACAGGTAAAGTGGCGAGAAACGAGACGAGTGTGATCCTGAGCCAGCCCCCCGCTGTCCCGCTCCACCGGCGCAGTCGTCGGGGCTCCTCGAGAGGTGCCTGAGCCGCCACGGACAGACCCATCTCTCACTGGCCCCGACCGCACAAGCGAGGTGGGAAAGAGACGCAGACGCGCACCGACAACTCCAATCCCAACAGGTTCAGCGGGGCGCCTAGAGACCTACAGCAGAACATTTTCCGAGCGAGACCGTGCGCCCCATGTAGCAGTGCCCCGTGTAGACCGGCCAAATGGGTTCCGCCCGATCCAAGCGAGACTGCGAGAAGGAGAAAAAGAGGTCTAGTGGGGGCACTGCCGAGGGGTTGGTGGGCGATGGAGGAGGCAGTGTGGGATGGAGGAAAA
>VVHJ01065384.1:0-12611 GCA_015107715.1 Tylochromis polylepis
TCTGGGCTTCTCTGCTTAGGCTGCTGCCCCCGCGACCCGACTCCAGATAAGCGGGAGAAGATGGATGGATGGATGGATGGACAATATTTGCTATCAAGATGAACTTATTATTTTTATTTTATTGATGATTTTCTAGATAATAATGAAATGTTATTATCCTTTCCTTTCCCTCTAATCTCAGTGGGCACAACTGAGAAACAAGCATTTGCTGGATCCATCAGGGATCTTTTAATTGCGCTCTGCTGTGGGGAAAGATTGATGCCTTGACCATCCAGGTGAACAGATTCAACTTTCTATTACAGCATAGTGTTTTACTCCTGTCACAGCCAGCATCCCCACAGCAAACCATGAGGCAAACTGTGTGCTCTAACTGCCTGTGGTATGCTCTTACAGTAGCTTTAGTTGTTTTTAGTTTTATCCAGTCCTTGTACAGCCAAGTAAGAGTTTGGTTTACATTGCGGGCAATAAGTCAGAATTATTCTTGGTGGTTGATCGACTTCACCAGCGTAGCCCTTTGTCATTGATTCTGTTTATGGACAGAATTTCTAGATACAGCCAAAGGAGGCAGGGTGTCGCATTCAGTGGTCTCAGTTCTTGTCTCAGATTTTTTGCAGATGATGTGTTTCTCTTGACTTCACTGAGCAATAACTTTTCTGTTTGTGCTAGGTGGTTTGAAGCTGAGTGTGAAGCTGTTGAAATGAAAATCAGCACCTTTAAGTCTGAGGCCATGGTCCTCAGCTGCAAAAGAGTGGAGTGGGCACACTCAGCTTGATCAGTTTGCTGCTCCAAGTTGTAGAGTTTAACTATCTTGGGGTTTTGTTCAAGAACGAAGGGAGATGCTGGACGCTGTACCAGTCTGTTGTAGAGAAGAGAGATCTGAACATAAAAGCGACTGACTAATACTGTCTGATCTACTTTTCTAACCTCACCTGTCGTCACAAGCTCTGTGTAGTGACTGAAAGAAATTAGATCCATCTACAGGGTGTCTACATTCAGCTTTAGAGAGAGGCTAAGGAGCTAAGTCATTTGGGAGGGGCTCCGAGAGCTGCTACTCCTCTACATCAAAAGGAGGCAGTTGCGGTGGGTCGGGCATCTGACCAGAATACCAGGTGAGGTGTTTTGAGTATATAATTAAATGGAGGCCCTCGGGCAGAGCCAGGATATGGTGAAAAAAATTACTTCTCTGGCCTGGCTGTGTGTTTATTTGAGTTCTTTTATATTGGAGTCAAAATGACCTAGACTGGTTTCATCATATAAATACAACATAAATAATGTTTACATGAAATTGCTGAAAGCTGAGTGATACCAGAATCAAACAGATAGTAAAGAAGCTTCTAAGTAATAACGTGGATTACACTTTGGAGAAAAGCTGCAAGTTGAAAAGTGTAGATTTTGTTTTTCAGAATATACAAATTAGTTGTCAGTTTGCAATAATAATAATAATAATTATAATGATAATGCATTTTTTCCCCTTTAAGTTACATTAAATATATAAGTACTAATGTAGAATTAGAACTGCACACAGAAGAGCAGCATTAGAAATAACATAACAGGTCTTGGCCGTGTGTTTAAATTCTGCTGGCCATAGTATTCGCAGTCAATGTTTTATGGGTATTAAACTTCTCAGGCCATTGCAAAAGGTGGCGGTGGTGAGGGATCTACCAACGTACATGCATATCTTAATATTATCTTAAAATTAACATTTTATAGACCTAGAGCTATTTGAATCCCATTGTGCCTGTATTATTTATTTACGTAAAGGTGTGGATCTGTTGTGAGTTTTACCAAATGAACGTACGCTTTCATGCTTGGGCTGAAAATAACATCAGCTACTGCACACTCTGTTCTCTTCTTGGAAGTTGCATAAGCTTTGTTATGAAATCATGGGAGCGAGCCAACTTCAAACTTATCTCACTAACACAAAGGGCTCGCATCACCCGGGATGCTCGAAGACCAGAGACAAACAGAAAGATTTCACTCGACAAGTTCAACCCTTCATCTTCAACTAATAAGATACATAAAACTGTTTCAACTGTTGTTGTTATTGCTTTGGTGTGAATCGGTCTGTGCTTCTCAGCTCTCTTGTGCTTTAATAAGTTCGACTTGGTTCAGTATTCAGCTTTGCTGTGCCCTTTTCTATTCTCTTCCACTCTGCTCTGTTCATTTTCTGCTACATACAATCAACAGCTGGACTTCTCACTGCGGCCCAAACCAGCCCAACTCTGCAGCACCACAGCCTCGCCTAATTGCTGTGGACTCTCTCCTCACCAGCCTGCTTCTGTCTTGAAAAAAAGACTGTGTTTGTAGCTGGCTGTTCAGCTTTTATCTATATTTTAAGCCACACACAAGGTGTAGAGTCGGCCTGGAGCTTGTTACATGGGCCCACAGCTGCATAATTCATGAGGAGGAGCCGCTTGCTGCAGCGGCTAAATAAAAGATCTTCCAGCAGTGGATGGCAGGACAGAGGAGCACGGTGTACCTGCCCTGCCACCTGTGTGTAAATGCAGGTGAGTGTCTGTTTGGGGTGGGTTTGTGTTTTTCTGGGTCTCTTCATCGCAGACCCCTGAGGTAAGATCAATACAGGTGTATGTGTATGACATACACAGAAGTGTACACGCTTCATACACTCACATTCCTCAGTGCGCCGCAGCGAGTGATGATGGGAGATCTCTCCGTTAAAGATCCTGTTGTCTTTACACAGAGGAGATGTACCCACTCGGTTCCAGGATGAGATGTCATGTGGTGCCTAGTCGTCTTCTTTATACCGAAACCTTTCCATCACGTCTCCTCACATCTTCCCCTTTGCTTCAGAAATATGTGTTCTGTTTAAATGAACAGCACATCATGTAATTGTAAAACATGACTGGGAAATTGGGACAATCAGAGGGAGAGAGAGAGAGAGAAGAATCACACATAAGGTGTGTTTTCCGTCCAATACAAATGACTAATCTTTAGATCTCTTGTAAAAACATGGACCAAAAACCAAACATATGACCATTTAAAACGCAGCTGTTGTTGTGATTTGGCAATATATAAATAAAGTTGAATTTAACTGAATTGTTGAGATGGAGGGATTGGGGCAATTGGGCCACTGCACTTGTATGACAGGTTCCTGAGACGTGTTTCTGCATGCAGCGCCATGCTTCTTCATTTCCTGTGATGCACATGAAAATTAGAACTACAGACAGAGTATACATATCATCCTTTGAAAACCTCTGGAGGGGCCAAATCAACAGCTGAACCTCTATTAAAATGACTCTAACGAGCAAAAAATGTTAGATTTTGCATGCTAGATAATTACTTTAGCGCACGGCTCGAAAACCAACTTCAGCTACAGTATGTAAAGTATACAGTAAGTTTTACCAAGCAACCGTAGTTAACCAAAGCACTTGGAAGCAGAGAGTCACAATTCTGATAGTTGAGCACTATCCAAGTACTTAATTTACAGAAAAAAAATGGCCTGGAAATTACATTTTAATTTTAATGACAAAGCATGGCTACAATTACAGAAATCATTTTAGTGTCATGATCCCGAATTCATGTCCATGCCTCCTTTGTCTCCATTTAACATTACTTTAGCTGTCAAACTTATTAGCTATATAAACTACTCGCCACTTTATTAGTTGCTAGTATCTTGTCAGGTTGGACCACCTTTTGCCTTCAGGACAGCCTTAAATCTTAGTTGCATAGATTCAACAGGGTGCTACAAACATTCCTCAGAGATTTTCATCCATATTGACATGATGGCATTCACAAAGCTGCTGCAGATTTCTTGGCAGCACACCCATGATGCAAATCTGCCATTCCACCACATCCTAAAGGTGCTCTGTTGGATTCAGATCTGGTGATTGTGGAGGCTATTTGAGTACAGTGAACTTATTGTCATGTGCGAGAAAGCAGTTTGAGATGATCTGAGCTTTGTGACATGCTACGTTACCCTGTTGGAAACAGCCATCAGACGATGGGTACGCTGTGGTCATATAGAGATGAACATGGTCAGCAACAATACTCAGGTTAGTCAGTACTAAGGGGCCCAAAGTGTATTATGAAGATATCCTACACATCATCACACCCCCACCGCCCTGAGCCATTGACACAAGGCATCTATCCTTTCTCATTATGCCAAATTCTAAACCTACAGTCCAACTGAGATTCATCAGACCAGAAAACATTTTTCAGTCTTCCATTGCCCAGTTTTGGTGAGTCCAAGCAAAATTTAGCCTCGGTTTTCTTTGGTTATTATGTAATAGGAGTGGCACCTAGTGTGGTCTTCTGCTGCTGTAGCCCACGTGCTTAAAGCTCCCACATTGTGATGCTATGCATTCAGAGGTGCTCCTCTGCATACCTTGGCTGTAACAAGTGGTTATTCGAGTTACTGTTGTCTTCCTATCAGCTCAAAGCAGTCTGGCCATTCTCAAACTGACCTCTGGCACCAACAAGGCATTTTTTTCTACTACTGCTATTTTCTCATTTCTTTTTTAAGACCTAGAGAGGGTTGTGTGGGAAAATCACAGTAAATCTTCAATTTCTGAAACACTCAGACCTGCTTATCTGGCACCAACAACCATGCTACATTCATAGTCGCTTTAATCACTTTTCTTCTCCATTCTGATGCTCAGTTTGATCTTCAGCAGGTCGTCCTAATCATATCTACATGCCTATATGCATTGAGTTGCTGCCATGAAACTGGCTGACGAGATACGTGTTAAGAAACCGTTGCACAGGTGTACCTAATGCCGTGACTGATGGTGTATAGGCTAGTTTGTATATTGTTATATCCATTTCTTATTTTTTATATTGATGGCATAACCATGAGCTCAACTTCTTTCCATGTGGTTTGTCAGATATTTAGTTTATTGCATGTTTGAGGAAAAATATAGTAGTAAAAATAATAACGCTATCTGAATTATTGGGCCTTCTGTGCTATTGTTGTTTGCAAACATATTACAAATTATTAAATGTGCATTGTCACCGAACTAAGCTTTAGCTGTTTTACGAGAAATAAGGGCAAACGCATCGGTACGTCAACCTGTTGGTGTAGTTTTAATCTGAAAGTGCTGATTTACACTGTGTAGAATGCACTGAGTAAAAGTATTATTTTTATTCTAGCTGAGTGCAAACTGCTCATACTGCAGTAGATCAGGGCTCATTGTAAGAGATTAAATAGTAAAAACGTCAGGAGACCGGGCTGAGTGGCGAGAGGAATGAAACTGCATATGGAAGATGGCAAGTGTAAATTGGCTGGTGAATACGATGGAATCTAGCAGTTCTACAAAATACATGAACCCACAGCGTTGCTCTTCATTGCTTTATTTTTTAATTAATTAATTATTTTTTGCTTCTTTCGTGTTTCTCTCTCCTTCCATCTCCAGTATATTTTTTTTTTCTTATCACAACAGCTCTCCTCGCCACATTCCTGTCTATGTGCCAGAACAGCACAGACGATTCTCTCATTCTCTTTGTCTTGTTTCTCATATCTTCTCTCTCCATATCAGGAGCCATACCAGGTGGCTACAGCTGCATTTTTGAATGGGAGCTGTGAGAACAAGATGCGAGGCAGGTCAGGTGGGAAGAATGAGGAGGTTGTGTGGACTCGGGAAGCTGAGGAGGTTGAGGAGGGAGGGGAGACGGCACGTGGAGGCGTGTTGAGCAGCAGCTGCTGTGGGAGATGGGCTGATGCCTTGGATGCAGACGGGGTGAGCCAAGGAGAAGAAGGCGGTGAAGGAGGAGGTTTGTGGGTTGATCCCTCTAAGAGACTCCGTTCTTTTAGCAAGCTCAATTTATTACCAGCGTGCGATGAACAAGGGCTCTGCTTCGGGGTGAGCCACCCAGGAGAGTGCCTAGCCTCAGGGCGATTTTCAGAAGAAAGTAACACGGGAGAAAAATAATAGGAGGTGGGAGCACACAGAGGAGAGAGGGAATGGAGGGTGGGAGTGCTGAGGGTTGTTGAGCTGTTGTTGAGAAAAGTTAAGGGGATTTTTTATTCTCCTGTTTTCCCGTCTCACTGAATGTTTGCCTCGCTGCTTCTCCTGCCCTCCGCTCGTTCTGAGGCCTTTCATGCTTTTCCGCTACCCTGTTCTCCACTCTGGCATTTCTCCTTTTCTTTTCTTCCCAACAGTCTTCCCATGCTCCTCTTTTCTTTTTTTCTTTTTTTTGACAAGGTCATCTGGAGACGTGAGTTAATATCGTAACAAACCTCTTTAGGCAGACAGATCCTTGGACGGGCGAAGGGCTCCCTCCCTCCTCCAGGCATAGTTTTCTTTCACCTACCGCTTTCTGCTATCACTCTCTCACTCTTTGCCTCCATCTATCTATACATGATTGATCAAGTTCTACAGGCCAGCCAGTTTTCCTGGTGTTGAGGTCTCTTTTTCTGTCTTTTTCTTTCTTTATCTTTTCTGTAAAATGTCATTTAGTTTCAGATTTTTACTTCATATATATATCTTTCTCTGCATCCATCCACGAGTATCAGTCTGTTGTAATATCAGCCGCCACTGCTTTTACCATTTTTTCGAACCCGACTGATATACTAGGCTCTTATTCAGCCACAATTGTCACCTATGTGATTTTTTGCATTAAAGCAAAAATCATATTTACTGCACTTTGTTTGTCCATCTGGGTTGTTTTGGTGGGAGTTGGAGATATCAGCTTTGAAGTCCGCATTTAACAGTGGAACTAAAAGACTTTCACCTTTGGATGCTCAAAAAATAAATAAATACATTTTTAAAACTCCAACCTGCCAGATGTTGAAAAGTTAATGGACAGGAATGTAGCACTTTTACAGTTTTGCTAAACACTTAAAGACATACAGTCATACAGTTCTTTATTCTTCATTCCAGTGACAGTGACAATGGGATGCACAGTTTGCACATCTGCAACTTCACAACTGAGATTCGTGTTAGTAAGGTACGGCTTAAACAGCTGTTCCTCCAGCAGAATCTTGATATTGCGCTTGTTCATGACAGCAACGAGTTCGTGACCAGGTTATGTGCTCAGCAGAAGTTACTACGGTGTTCTGGCTAGGTAGAAAGAAAGCCAAATTCAAATTTTTATTTGTCACACACATAATCATACACAGTACGACATGTAGTGAAATGCTTATTGCTGTGCAATGCCCGACCATTAAACTACAGTAAAGAAATGTACAAATGTACAAATTTTAAGTTTTAAAAGGTCTAACAGATGTAAAGAATAAATAAGAATTTAACCTAAGAAGTAAAGACTAAGCTAAGAATTAAAGGCGAATTATAAGATAAAAAGTAGAATGTGCAAATAAACAAGATGTAACATAGGCGACTACTGGTGGTTCAGCATTGTAACTACTGAGAGGGAAAAAATGGAATGGAATCGGAACCTCTCTGGATACCTTGAAGATGAACTTCCCAAGCCTTTCCTAATCTGTAGTAAATTAGAAACATGGATGTTGAGGTCTTAAAGTGGATATCCTATAAAGTACTCTTAAAAGTTTGTTGTCAGTGAGAGCATAGATCCCTAATATGATCATCTCTTGGTCAGAGCTCTAGCTGTGAGCACAGAACCTGCTTTTCAAAGCTTATGTTTGTAAGGGGCAGCCAATCAGAAGAAAGTTGGCTGAACGTGACGGAAGCTTGAACAGCTTGTGTCAAATAAAGGATGAACTGATGGGCTCCATCAAGGCCTAGTATGAGATAAATAAAGATTTATCTTAGACTTATTTTGAATAGTGAATCATGCAAAGCTACTCTTATGCAATCCAAGAAAAAATATTGAGCTGGAAATGAGAAAAATAAGTTCAGTTAGGAAAGAAGGTTCCAAAAGGGGGGTTTTTTGTTTGTTTTTGGGGTTTTTTTCCTCCTCAAATGTCTTAAAAATGTTTGTCAGTGCAGTCATGTTTTTCAGAAGACTTTTTTTTTTTTAAATGAATTTCTGTTCAGACTGTCCTTGACCATCTATAGCAGGTTACACTGTGAACATCTTATCTTTGTGCCATTGGTCACTACTCACAAAAATTCCAGCCATTTAAATTGAAGATTGAATCAGTTCACAAATATCTAACACTCTCAGTGACTTTTGTCATGGTACTAGGATGTCAAACACATAAAGGGAGCTGTGATATAGCTACTGTCTCTTCTTCTCTTTTTTCTCTTCCTTGTTGGTCTGTTTGTGTTGCTCTGTCTACACTTGATAAACCGCTGCTTCATGTGCACATTATGCACCTCAGCGTATGGAATGTAAGTGTCAAACACTTGACCATTTCTAATCCTGAAAACAGAGTAACTTTTGTTCCAGTGATGTATTCAGATATCAGGTGATCTAGACAGAAAGAGAATTATAAACTAGAATATTCCATTTATGTGGAAATCGTGTTGGGGTTGTTTTTCTGTAGGACATTGTCTATTGCTTTGTCTGCTGTTGGTTGAAATTTAAAATTCTCCTTTTTTAAGGGCTGCGAGTGACACAGAGAAGCATCAATAATGCTGCGTTTCAGATACCTGAGAACTCAGATTTTGTGGTGCGTTGTGGTGCGTTCCTGAATAAGTTGGAAGTTGAAAAATTCTGAGTCTGAAATTTTTTTGTGGAACGCCCCCTCAACTCTGATTTCTCACTCGGAAGGTCGGAGCAGACCAACATACCCCAAGTTAGCAATCCAAGATGGCAGCACTGAACATAAACAGTAGTAAAACTGTTAACTATTAACTGTCAGTTTTCCCCAGTTTGGCACAAACCAACAAAATGAGCATCATGTTACATTTAAAAGGACTTTAAAAGTGTTCAATCATAGGTCAAGGGAGCAGGAAGGCTGTTTTACTGATGAAGAAGACATCCAGAGAATCTCCTACATTATCCTCTGGGTTTAAAGGGGCAAACCTCCAGGCTCTATGATTATAAAAAATGAGTATGTAGAGTGATCCAGTCTAACTAAATGAGGAAAAAATCTGAAATAAATAAATAAACCAGCTCATGTCTCTCTCTGCCCCCTTTCTTTCTCTCTCAGCTGTCACCCCTCCTCTTTCCCCATCAGTGGCCTCCCCCCCTCCACGACGCCTCTCTCTTAAGAGGTTTTCTCTGTTCTCTCGTTTCCCAGGTAAATACTTGCATGGGCCTGAGGAGGCAGAGCCCCGGGGGCCCATATTTAATCTGATTTTTTTCTTTTACCATCTCCCCGCCCCCTTTCTTTTCTTGCATCATGTTCAGAGTCCTGATCCAACAAGTCAAAGTTTTAGAACACATGTTTTGTAGGAAGTAAAGGTGTTTTGCTGTCCCTTTTTTTTCTGGGTTTTTACTATTCATACCAACAATGATGACATTTCTAAAACGGTTATAAGGTGTAAGGTTTTTACGCTGCTCAACCATCATCATGCTTTTAAATATTTCAAAATAAGCCAAACTTCTCAAAAGTTTGTGTCTTAAAACCAGAGCTGGAAGTAAGAAAAACCCAAAATGGAATTGGCCAGAAGATTTTAAATCAGAAATGATCTTTGGAAAGATTCAAAGGTTACAAAAAGCATGGTAAATTAAACATTTTGGACCTCTGGATTGTTTTTATTTAGTAGAAGTTAAATGAAAAGTGTTTGCTTTCAGCTTTGAAAACTCACAATAAGTATTTGTGATCATTTTCAGACATTTTATAAAGTAAGCTGATCAATATAATGTCCTAAAATGTTGAAAAACAGCAGCTTACTCTTCCAAAGCTGAGTGATGTCTTCTAATTGCTTGTATTGTCTGATCTACAGTTTACATTACGTCCCAGAAAAACAAGACGAGTTCCATTTCTATAAAACAGCGAGGATATTTAAAAAACATTTAATGGCCCCATCTCACAGGAACACTTTGAGATGCGACTGAAAGCTGTGAGCAGCTTGTAAATGGACCTTTAGTTAATATTTTGTTGATTTTTGTTGTCCATATTCATTGATAGATAATTGATTATTCTGTAGTAAAATCAGTAACTGGCTGCTGTTGTATATTTTGGACATGCTCTGCTGAAGCGCTCACTGCTGATGCTGGATGTGGTCTGTTTGTGTCTTCTTCTGTAGGCAGGTGTGACAGTAAAATGAGCAACTTGTTGGATGGGGTTCTTGACTCTGTGGCCTCTAATTTCTAACCCTGTCAAAACTAACACCTCCCGCTAACCACTGATCCACAGTCAGATGGTTTTCTATCACTCTCGTGATATTTATCAACAGCTACACTAATCTGACTGCAGAACTCTGGTTAACAGAATGGTTTTGACACTTTGAAGAATGTGCTTATTTGCTTTGTCTTTCTGAGGGCTGAATGAAATGTGCAAAATATCCTGCTGTGATTTTGCCCATTTCCTCTACACCAGAAATGGGAATAGCAGGACCTATTGAGCAACAATGTATATATTAATGGGAAGGCTTAAGTGCTTGGAAAAAAAAGAGAAGGCAAGTGGACTTCATTAAGTTAATGGGAAAGCTCACCTCTCATTCAAGAAGCTTCTCAAGTTCTTTAGTTCTTAACTGAAGAAGCTTCTCAAGCTAATCACACATGCAGTTTTTGCTAAATCTCACTGCAGGTGGTATCTGTCATCTCATGAAAGTGGGAGAGAATTTCTAAGTCTGAATTTCAGCACCTCTTAGCTGTAATGTTCACATTGCATGAAAGCTTGTGTTCATAATCGTCTATATTTGTGGGTGGAGCATTATAGAGCCTAAGTGGCAGATTCTGTGATTTTTTTCTACAGAGCCAGGCTAGCTGTTCAACCATGTTTCTAGTTTTAATTCTAAACTAAGCTAATTATTATTACCTAATTCTAAAAGAAAGCAAATCAGCATACTTCACAAAAGGGTAAACTTTCCCTTTTGAGGCTAGAGGCTCTCCAGTATCTCCCCACTTGATCTCCTCACTTACTAAATTTAACTCATCCAATTATCACAGACCCTCATCTACCCTGAATCATCTGTAAAACTAGCCGATGACAGAAATCTGTTCTCAGAGCTCAGACGGCCCTGTTACAGCTATGAA
This sequence comes from Tylochromis polylepis, assembly GCA_015107715.1. Classification (NCBI taxonomy): domain Eukaryota; kingdom Metazoa; phylum Chordata; class Actinopteri; order Cichliformes; family Cichlidae; genus Tylochromis; species Tylochromis polylepis. Next base: position 10,969 of record VVHJ01065384.1, read on the forward strand.
ATGCTCAAATGATGCTCTTTGCATCATCACACAGCATGTTTGGTGCAGTCTTTGTGTAACAAACAGTTTTCTCCCATTCACTCAGTCATAGCACATGTATGACATTTATGTTTTTTGTGCGTTTATGTGATCTGTTGCAGTGTGCTCATCACACCGGCTATCACTACATTCACCCGGCTACCTTCACTTTTTCCTTGCTTTCCTTGCTGACAGTTATTTTTGTTCCGTTTTTCATTCATGTCAGCTTTGTTAATAACTTTTTTTTTTTTTAGAGCCCTTATTGTTTTTTGCTTACTGTTTTCTCTGTTAATCCTTAGAGTTCCGTTCTCCATCACATGGGGGCAACCTCAACCGCTCGGCATCTCTGAGCTGCACCGAACGGGCTCCAGAGAGCGGCTCCGTCTGTGGAAGCAACACTCAGATCCCAGGCACGCCCTTCCAGTACATACCAGACTTCTGTGTTCGAGCGCTTTCAGATCTTCAGTTTGTCAAGGTAACTCCCTGTTTGACTGACAAACATTTTTATATGAGCTGATTTTTAACACAGACACCCATAGGAAATGCACTATTTATAATGGTTCTATTGCAAGTATAAGAAAAAATTATTTCAGATTAAATAAATGAAATATAAGAAAATGTGCTTCCCACAATGCAAAGTTTCTTCTAAAAGCTACATATTGAACAGTATTTAAAGAACACTGAGCAGATGGAAGAAATAAGATTTTATGGCATTTAAATCAGGCAAGTACAAATAAAAATGCTTATATGGAGTAGATGAAATCTTTCAAAATAACAAATTGTGAACCCAAACAAAAGAATTATTTAATTTTTTAAAATCTGCTTTTGGTGCTTTATTTTGAACCTGTTAAGGATTCAATTTCTTCCATAAATCATTGTGCACACACATCCATGTTCCCCTAGAGCAATGGTTAACTTCTCATTGCACGCTTCTCGTCAGAAGCCTGTAAACTTTACCCCATAATTTTCTATCAATCATTAGAATTATAAAAGGATCTAATCATTAAAATATACTTTTCAAGTACATTTCGTGACACACACACACACACACACACATTTTCATGTCTTAGTGAGGACATATAATTGACATAATGCTTTCTCTAGCTGCTTACCCTAACCCTAACCCTTAGCCTAAACCTAACCATAACCTAATTGTAACCCTGATACTAAAACCACATTTTGAGTGTCAAAAATGCCTTCAAACTCATGGAGATGGGCATTTTGTCCCCACAAGTGACTGTTGGACCCCACAAGTATAGTGGCATGCCAATTTTCTGTCCTCACAAGAGATCTCTAAACGTGTACACACACACTCAATACACTTTCTCTTTATCTCTCTCTCCCCCTTTGGTGGTGTCTCCCACTGGGTCTTAGGGAAGTCTAAATGACATAACTATGTCCTTGCTGTGGATCAGTGAGTCAGTGTCTCACTTACTGGCGAATGGTTTGACGTCGCTAGTCATCACTCCACTCCTGAATCTATATTTGTATCCCCTTTCTTGAAGAGGTGGCTTAGAGGGTTACAGAGCAACAACGGAGACCGTGCATCACCTTGATGACAGGCAATTGCCTGTCACTGGTTGTGTGACTGCTTTGGAGTTGGCCTCTAGCACTGTCTTCCACAG
>VVHJ01065386.1:0-12922 GCA_015107715.1 Tylochromis polylepis
TGGATCTTTCAACAAGACAACGACCCGAAACACTGCTCAAAATCCACTAAGGCATTCATGCAGAGGAACAAGTACAACGTTCTGGAATGGCCATCTCAGTCCCCAGACCTGAATATCATTGAAAATCTGTGGTGTGAGTTAAAGAGAGCTGTCCATGCTCGGAAGCCATCAAACCTGAATGAACTAGAGATGTTTTGTAAAGAGGAATGGTCCAAAATACCTTCAACCACAATCCAGACTCTCATTGGAACCGACAGGAAGCGTTTAGAGGCTGTAATTTCTGCAAAAGGCCGATCTACTAAATATGGATTTCATTTCTTTTTTTGCGGTGCCCAAATTTATGCACCTGCCTGATTTTGTTTAAACAATTATTGCACACTTTCTGTAAATCCAATAAACTTCATTTCACTTCTCAAATATCACTGTGTGTGTCTCCTATATGATATATTTAACTGACATTTTTTATCGTAACAACCAACAGTTTATACAGGAAAATAATGACTATTAACAAGGTTGCCCAAACTTTTGCATCCCACTGTATCACAGCTGTGGTCTTCTCCTCCTTGTCAACCACTACTATGCTGGATTGGTTGTAACACTGTCACTGTTTGCACATTTTTGATAGTTATGAAGAAAGAATGTTTTTAAGGTCATGTTAGGCGGTTGCTATGGTGGTTGCTGTGGACGGCGCGTCCGATTCCTGTTGTTAGCTGTCCGCCGTAGGAGGGCTGCGTTCTATTACAAAGTGGCCACAGTCTGCCTTAACTCAAATTCACCACCCCACTTTGTCCTTTAAGAAAAGGCCTTTCATAGCCATTGGTGACACACACACATGTAAGTGCTTATTTCTATACCTAAGTCTCAAACATCTACACACACACTTGGACTTGGATTTTGAGATGCAGAATGGAGAAGCTGGGAAGTTAACCACCGACCTGCTGTACCTTCCGAGCCCCTGCTAAACAGCGCATCTGCAAAGTATTCACAGCACTTCACTTGTTTTACATTTTGTCATGTTACAGTCTTATTCCAAAATGTATTCAATTCAGTTTTTTATCTCAAACTTTTACACACAATACCCCATACTGATAAACTGAAAAAAAGTTTGCTTTAAAATTCTTGCAAGGGTCCCCAGGCTTTGGGGGGGACCCTTACCAAAGCCTAATTCAGCATATGTGCAAGAGACATATTAACTCAGATATTAGCCAGACCAACAAGATCTGCATCAGATGATGGGCACCCAGGACATACTGATGAGAAGTGGGCAATGGTCAAAGGGAAAACCTACCTACCCTGACTTGAGACTAAGCAAAGCTGGTTATCTGGTTGAATAGATAACACAGGTGTTTTCACATGAAGTCGGTGGTGCTGGCAGCATCTGATCAACCAAAAGGGATATTTCTTGGGTCAAAGGGATTTTCTTCCACAAAAAATGATCCCTATGAACGCCACCTACTCTAGTCAGAGACATGTCAGATGATAAATTGGTGATTAAAAATTGTTGTTGTTGGACTGCATGATGGCCTTACCCCTGAGAAGCCATCCTGTTAAAGGAGGAACCAGTTAGAAGCTATTTTCAAAGTAGCTGAGCAGATTTCATATCAAGTAAGTGATTAACTGTTTGTTCATTTCAATGACTGTAGAAATCATGGACGATCTAATAGCTCCCCAAAAATGAAGCCAAAACGTCTCTATCGCCCTCTGGTGTCTGGCTGCAGTATAGATCATAAACCCCACCTCCTCCATGTTAGCGGATGGGACTGGGGTCAGACTAAAATTAAAAAATTCTCCTCAGATAATTTTTTTCCAAAGATTCTTTCTTTAATTATCAGTAGTTCTCATCACGCTGTTTTATGTTCAAGGGGTCTCCTTTCTCATAAGTTTGATTCTAATTACTACCATAATGCTTTTAACCCTAGTAATGTCCTCCCAATTGCCATACTCCTTTTGTCCTCCGAGGTAAAAAATGACCCCACCTCATTTCAGTGTTTTTTTTTAAGGAAAATAGTATAAATTGCCAATCAATTCTGTGTTACACCTTAGTTTTACTTAAGACCAACACATTACCACAAAATTTCCCCCTCATTTTGCAATTTAGGGCCACCAGACCTTGTTTACATAAAAGTATACCCTGTTTTTGAGTGAAAATAAAAGCACGAGGGTTAAATTGAGGTGCAACGTCATCATAACAGCTTTGACTGGCAGCTTCAGTCACGGAGAAACTTGCGTATCTCTGTTCGGGAATGGCAGATGGAGCGGGGACGCTGAGAGGAGCTCCAGCGTTTACGTTACAAAACCACGACCGACTGTTTCAAACTGACAGCCTGAGGTGTTCATCAGTAAACTGGACTACCCGACAGAAGGACCCGAGGCCCCGCCGCACTTTTTCGGTAAGTTAAATGTGTTTGTAAGCTAATCTGTAACTACCGTCCTTAGCTAGCTAGCTAAGACAAGCGCTCAGCTGTCACGGAAACTCGTTTTGTAAAGTTCGTTTAGCTAATCCGTGCAGGTGAATGAATTTACCCCGACTAAAGAAATCAAGAGAAAAGCACCGGGCTGCTCAGTCACTAACTACCGTTACTGTACTTTTATCATGAGTATTATACTGTAAGAGCAACAGGCTGGACTCTGCTTCAGCTCCTGTGCAGAGCTGATTATTAAATATGTGCAAACAGCAGCATGTTTTCAGTCTCCTGCCACATCTGTAAGGACAGTAACACCAAATTAAAAAAAAGCTTGCACTTCAGTAACCCCTCATTAATCAGTAACTATGGATTACAATAGCAAAGCCCAAAATTTATGCACTGAAACCTACTACAGCCGTGTGGCAGATTAAGTTCAAATTTATCTTTAATTTTTCCACTGACGAATTTTTTTAGCACTGACTCTGTATATATTTTTTTCTTTTACTGAGTTTGTTTCAAATATTCAAGTTAAAAAAACAGTCTGTGAACGTACCTCATTAACAATAATACAAAGTTACATGTGCAGTGCTCTGTACAGCTTGCATCCTTAGAGAGAAATACTATGAAGCATTAATATTTGTTGTTCAATACTCAGGCAGCAGCTCAAACACTGCTGATAATCCTTCTGTATGTTGGTGACCACGATGCAGCAGCAGACTGAACAAGGACTGAAACCTGCTCCATCATCTCATCTTTGGAGATCTCCATTTACAAAGCACCAACAACTCAAAGGTAAACATTATACTGGCTAATCTGTTAGTATATAAGGCTTTGTCCTTTTTTCTTTTTTAAATAAATTGCTCATATGTCAGCAGAACTGTAAAACTGAAAAAAATGTAAGAGTAGAACTTCAGATCCTCAGTGTGTGAGGACAGAGAAGGATCAGCTTTATTTCAGATTTGAGGGATAAGCTTTATATTTCAGTTCGTGATGATTCTGTTCTCTTTGTGATTACAGGAGCTGCCCTCAGATTCAGACCTCAGCACCACCCAGATCACCCAACATGTCAACTGCAAAATTAACTGATGAAAACAGTACAAAGGTTAAAGTACCACATGTGCTGTCAGTGAAAGCTGCAGCTGTTTATAGATAAAGTTAATGCAAAATCACATGGAGCATGCTATCATTTCTTTTTTAATACAACGGACTGAACACAGGAGATGCTGTGACTATGCAAAGATTAATCTGATCCCATTTCGACCTGTCTCAAGATTTAACTAAAGTTTGCTCTACTGTAATTGTCAGGATATGTTTATTCCAGCTCTCATAGGTCAAAGCAATGAAACAGACTTATCAGACTCTCTTTAATTAGATACACAATGTAAAGTTCATAATTCTCTTACAAATAAAACTATAATGACAAACATGAACAGCTGTGCTTATTTCTGAGACATGAATGTTTGTAAACAACTTTATTTTTTGAATGTGTTGACATTTAGGCAGTATAAACAGTATTTGAGTAATGTCTTTACCCTGTGTAGTGTCTGGAAGCTGTGCACACAATCACCTCATTCACTAGTAAACATGCACCACTAGCTAACATCACTGACTGTCTCCATGGTTACATCATATCGTACATTATAAGCTATGTAAACAGCTTCTAAAGATATCTCCATAGCTCTCTGCGGTTGTAACACTGTCACTGTTTGCACATTTTTGATAGTTATGAAGAAAGAATGTTTTTAAGGTCATGTTAGCCGGTTGCTATGGTTGCTGTGGACGGCGCGTCCGATTCCTGTTGTTAGCCGTCCGCCGTAGGAGGGCTGCGTTCCATTACAAAGTGGCCACAGTCTGCCTTAACTCAAATTCACCACCCCACTTTGTCCTTTAAGAAAAGGCCTTTCATAGCCATTGCTGACACACACAGACATAAAGCACTTTGCCTCACCCTGACAATGCAACTTTACTAAAATCTTTGAGTATGTGATATAAAATAAAATTTAAGCAACCGGATGTTTAATGATGAAGACTGAGGAATCTGTAGTTCATGTTCTACAGTCCTTAATGACTCTTTGCACAGTCATATAATTCACTGAAGTGGAGTTTAGAATGCACTTTGCACTTAGACTGTTACTGTTTAATTTTTTACCTTGTTATGGTTTACCTGCTGGAAGTTTGATGGATCATTTGGACAATACAGTCAAAGACAGACTTTTCACTTGCAAGAATCCTAGCTGGATTTTTGTTTCCATTTATAGTTTTGAACCAAATATTGAATATGACTATGATAGACTGGATACCTGGCCAGGGTGTACACTACCTACAGTTAGGGTCACCATCTCTGTTTGAGTAGAATTAATATACAAAAATACCAAAAGTTACAAATGAATTTAACTAACAGCTTTATTAACTGCATATTTATTTTACAATTTTCCTAACACAATTTAAAAAAATAGACTTTGTAAATAAGTGAAAATCTCATATTGTTACAATCCTAATAGCTCCTGCTTTGAAATACTGAACTTGAAAATTTACCTCATGAAAGATAATTCACAGTGGCACACTGTCAGGATAATTCTGACTTTAATTTCACTGTATTGTTCTGAATCTTTCTCAAATGTGCTGTGAATAAATGCTGCTGCAAGTCACTGTGGGAAAGCTGCGTTATTAAAATGCAAACATCTGTGACACGTGTAACACATTCACAGAGTAGGAGGACACAAAGGGAGGACACGCAGAGGCTGTATTAAAGTCAAAAATCCAAATCTTTAGTCAAAAACAGGCTGTGGTTACAAAGAGAAAGACAAGCAGTCTGTTAAACAGTCTACAGGACTTCCGGCTAATGGCGGTTTGGTGAGAGTAGCGTCTTGGTGAGCTCCTGCAGAGTTGGCCAGTTTTTCAATTATTATGGGGCACTTTTTCTCTGACTAGACCCCAAGCCATCTCTAAGTAATTTTAGAATAGTACACTTTGTGATTTCGGTCACTAAAATGCCACCAAAGCCGACTAAAGGAGGAAACTCGATCCGGCCTCACCTGCAGCCTACTTCTCCTGACAAGCCCTTGACCTGTCCTGAGTCGGGGGACTGCGGCCCAGGCCACCACCAGTAGCAATGTCGCCGCTCTCAAAGTAGACCTGCTTTCGGCTCGCCACACAGACTTTGCTGTTACACTTAAAATGGAGTTTAAAGCTATCCTTGGTGAAAGTCTTTCCTCCATTAAGTCCGAGCTGCTCTCCTTCAAAAACCGAGCTATCCTCTAGCGTGTCCGCGATGCAGGAGAGTTTCACTGGGCTAAAGGTTGCCGAGATGGAGCGATCCCTGTCCACCTGTACTGACGACATCGTCAGCTTCCAGAGAAAAGTGGACCATATAACTAAAGCGGTGGCCAAGTTGGAGGATAAATGTGACGATTTGGAGTCCCGGCGTTAAAACATCCACATCGTTGGTGTTCCAGAAGATGACCCATTGTCGGCGTCCATGGCTGCCGTTTCACGGTTGCTAAAGAATGCCTTTGACCTCGCCAAGGAGCCGCTGCTAGATCATGCTCACTGTACTCTGGCCCCTAAGCCTAAGACAGGTGAGTGGCCCCGTCCCATAGTAGCAAAACTACATTACTACACTGTGTTAAAATCCTGTTGAGGGCAAGGGAGCTTCAGTGGATTAACGTGAACAATATGACCATCTCCGTCTTCCCTGACTACACCGCCAAGATGGCGTGATCACGTGCAGCCTTCGCGGACTGCCGCCACCAGCTCCGAGAAATCGAAGGGGTCCAGTTAGGCCTGCTCCACCCAGCCCGGCTGCGGATTACTCATGATGGGGTCACACGGGACTTTACCTCTGCTCATCCCAGTGAGCTAAACCGGTGCCCATGCCCTGATATCTAAGCGTCATCAAGGTCTTCCTCAGTTAGATTTTTAAGTTAGAACGTCAAAGGCCTTAACAACCCGGTGAAGCACTCTAAAATATTTTCACATCTGAAGTGTGTAAACCCAGATATATTATCTTTACAAGAAACACACCTGCAGGATACACATCATTGCAAGCTCAAGCATTCATGGGTTGGGGAGATCTTCCATTCAGCCTTTAACTCTAAAGCCAGAGGAGTAGCTATTTTAATTAGTAAGAAGGTTCATTTTACAGTTTCCAAAACAACAAAGGATAAGAATGGTAGAGTTCTCATAATCACTGGTGTTCTATTCACACTCCCGTTTTATTAGTTAACATTTATGCTCCAAATGTTGATAACCCAGATTTTACAAATAACCCATTTAGCACTCTTCCTTTTCTTGATACCCATCGTCTAATTCTCCCTGTAATGAGCCCGACATTAGACCGTTCCTCACCTCAAGTCTTTACTCAGTCCTGCATGTCAAATTCAATCTCGGACTTCATGTCTCAGAATGGGTTTGTAGAGCCTTGGAGGATGCGTAATCCAAAAACAGAAAAGTATTCTTTTTTTCTCTCAGGTACACCAATCCTATTCCCGTATAGATTATTTTTTTGTTGATGGTTCTCTAATGCATAAAGTCATGTTTTCTGAATACCACCCAATCATTATATCAGACCATGCCCTGCTAAGCCTTGATATAAACTTCATTGGTAGACCTCACTCGTGCCCTCCTTGGAGGTTTAATACTCTCCTACCATCTGATGATTCATTCAACCATTTCATTCCATCAGCAATCGATGACTTTCTTACTTTTAATAAATGTAATTCAGTCTCCGTCTCACTATTATGGGAAACACTGAAAGCATATCTTCATGGCCAGATTATCTCTTATTCAGCTAATCTTAACAAAAATTACAGGGCCTAGGTAGCAGAAAATTCAGCTAAAATTCAGGATATTGACAAACAAAATGCCATCAATCCATCACAGACCTTATTGAAGCAATGGCAGGATTTACAGACTGAACTTGATCTCCTCGCAACAGCTAACGCAGAATGTCTTTTGATCCAATCCTGTGCTACCTATTACGAGCATGGTGAAAAGCCAAGTAGACTTCTGGCACACCAAATGAAACGTAGAGCCAGCTCTTGCACAATTTAGAGAAAGTTAAAGACCAGTCTGGCAATCTGGTTTCTGACCCAGTCTCTATTAGTGGTATTTTTAACAGATTTTACTGCAGTCTGTACAGCTCTGAATCCTAGTCAGTTTCAGATGAGATGCTTGCCTTCCTCCAGAATTCTGACCTTTCCACAATAAATAAATCAGTTTCTGATACGCTTGATGCTCCTATTAAAATAGAAGAAATTTTCACCTCAAATCAAAAATATGCAGAGCGGTAAGGACCCAGGCTCAGATGGATTCCCGGCTGAGTTTTTCAAAAAGGTTTAAAGACAAGTTAGCCCCTCTCCTTCTTGATGTATATAATGAATCGCTGGGGCGTGGCCTGCTGCCCCCACTTTAACGCAGGCGTTGATTTCAGTTCTATTGAAGAAAGGCAAAGACCCTACAGTCTGTGAGTCCTACAGGCCTCAGTCACTTCTAAATGCAGATTTTAAGATTTTGGCGAAGGTACTTGCAACCTTGCTCGAGGCTGTTCTTCCACAGATCATTTCACAGGAACAGAATGGATTCATCAGAGGCTGTCAGTTGTTCTTTAACACTCATACACTGCAAAACAGTTTTTTCTGCTCATTGCCCCACGTCTTCTGAGGTGATTATTTCTCTTGATGCAGAGAAGGCCTTTGATTGGGTTGAATGGGACTACCTCTTTGCTGTCCTGAATAGGTTTGGTTTTGGAGAAAGGTTTGTGTCTTGGATCAAACTTCTTTATACATCCCCTCAGGCTTATGTTATCACCAACTCTGTTCAATCTGATTATTTCCCACTATGCCGTGTCACTAGACAGGGGTGTCCTCTTTCTCCCCTCCTGTTTTCTTTTAGCCATAGAACCCCGTTATCACTTAAGCAATCTGACATTCCTTTTGAACTCAGCCCCTCAGGGTTTAGGTACTTGGGAATTAATATTACACGAACTTTGCCTTAACTGTTTTCTGAGAATTCCCCCCCCCCCGGTCTCACAATTTGCATCAGATTTCCGGAGGTGGAACTCCCTCCCCCTGTCACTAATAGGTAGGATTAATATTATTATCAAAATGAATGTGCTACCCAGATTTTTCTTTTTATGTCAGTGCATCCCCCCCATTTCTGCCCAAACAGTTTTTTAGGTCCCCAGACCAGATGGTTTCTTCTTTTTTGTGGAGTGGAAGGGCCCCTAGACTGAGGCTCTCTCTATTGCAACAGTTCACCTCTAATGGGGTCCTTCCCTATCCAATTTTTTAATGTCTTACTGGTCTTCACATATTCATAAATTGACTTACTGGCTAAATTCACGTAACTTGAAATTCAATCAATTTCTCCCCATTTCACCCGCCTCTCTTATCTATTAATCACTGCCTATTAAAACATCTTCTGTTACTTCAAATCCCACAGTGCTCTCTACACTTAAGATGTGGTTTCAATTCAGATCTCATTTTCAATTCATATCCCCCTCTACCAGATTACCGTTGTTAAGAAATCATCCATTTCCCCCTGCCACTACCAATGCCGCCTATTTGATTTGGCACGAAAGAGGCATAAAAACCATGAGGGCCCTTTCTAAAGATGATGTCCTTCTTAGCTTCTCAGAGCTGTTCTCCAAATTTTACTTACCTCTTTCTCCCTTGTTTCTCTACTTTCAAATTAGACACTCTGTCATATCACTGTTTCCAAATTTCCCAATTCTCCCTGCTGACCCACCATGGGTTGACCTTCTGGTTCTTAGGCCTAACCAAAAGTCACCTCTATCAAATATATATCGTATGCTTATGGCGAGTGAATCTGACTTATCAGGTAAAACCAGAACCACCTGGGAGCGAGAATTAGGTGCTGAACTGTTTGAACCATGGTGGGATAAGGTGAATCTCACCATACGTTCAAGTACACTGTGTGCTAGGCTACAGCTTGTCATGGAAATCTTGGCTGATTGTGACCCACATCCGTTTTCACACCTTGGCTCATGTGATTAGGTAGAGGATCAATAGGGGGTCCATGACCCTCTTGGGGGGGACACTCCCATAGGGCTTAAAATCTGGGACTCTCCACCAGTTGTTTTTAGAACTGAAGAAGCTTCTCGGACGAGAGGTGAAGCATCTTCAAGAAACTTAAAGAAGTCCAAGTCCCTTAGACTATGACCAAAGTTGTAATCGTTACAGTATTGTGGGTTTTCTGCTTGGCTAATGGTGACAAACTTCAGGGGAGTTCATGATGACAGAAAGCTCCAAACACTACTGTGAAGTCAAGCTTCTTTTCTTGTTTTTGTGACATCAGCATACTGGCAGACTTGAAGTTGCTAAAGATTTTAAAAGTGATAATTTTAAGGAAGAAACTTCTTTTTCATCCATTTAATCAAACATTTTATGCCTCAGCTGTCTCAGTCCTATAGTGTTGTGCAACTACAAGTAACTTGAGGAGGTTTGGATTTGGCTGAAGATATCCCTGTACATCCTTCTCAGCAGCACACATGTGGGTACCATATCATAGGTACTCAGTCACACTTCTTCCTGAGTTTTGCTTCCTCAGAAAACCAAAGGTGGCATCCTGTGTCACAGTCTTATCATCCATCTGGATGAAGAAACATTTATACTAAACCTGGTTTTGTTTTCTGATCCTGCAAATAGACTGATGTCAGCAAAGCCCAGAGAACACAAGGTCCAACATTCAGACTCAAACAGCCTTCATAAATGAAGAGCACCAGGTTGGTCCAATCATACTAGATATCACTATATATCAGATTACTATGTATGAATAATAACCAAGAAACAAACTTTGAAGATGCTGAGCGTAAGGTCCCATCATCAGACTTTAGACAAACAGGTGTGCCGTGGAAGATTATCTGGTTCCACCTGATTGGTATGCTAAGTGACCGGCGTGAGTAACGGGCAGAACAATTACATTCTCTTCCACTAGAGGGCAGTACAACTACCTGCTCTAATTAAATGGGTTGCCAATTGCCAGTAAAACAGAAGATGAAGAAGAAATGACATAATAGTCACGCTGTGAGTGAGACCATGCAGTACGAAATAGCAATAGATAAATATTTGAAAAGAAAAAGTAGTCAGTCTGATGTGGTGGTGTGCCGTGTGACTTCTCTAATGTGAAATATGTGCCGTGGCTCCAAAAGGTTGGGAAACACTGCTGTAGAGTGTATTAACCTGTGGTATAAGCAGCAGTCACTGAAATATTACTGTTTCAGATAGGAAATCTACCACATAAAAGCCAGGGTAGGAGGGTTTTTAAAGGATCTCTGCAAACTGATTTACCTCTGCAAGTGTGAGGCTGTTCCACCAGCACAGGGAGCTGCAAAAACCCTCAACAAAAATCAGATTCTCCAGTCACAGACAAACAAAAAGTTTCAGCAGGGAGATGGAAAACACTGTTCGGGTCTTGCTGGATGTTGCTGGTCTGAAGCTGCACATTTGCAAAGTGCTTCTTGTTCGCACTGACCCATTCACTATGCAGAGCTGCTCTGGCAAACCGAACAGAGAATTAAAATGACAAAAAGCCAAACAGGATTTCCATAAGGACCATCTTGGAATCAGTAATCAAAATGATAACAAATTTATAAAAAATAAAAAAACCATTGGTTCATATTTCAATTTAATATGAATATGTTCCTTAACTGTAAACAATTAAGATGGGATTTGATTTACATCCTTCATGTACCCAGCAAATTTGTCAGGGCCTCCAGGCAAACAGGAATAATCTCAGGTAACATGGCTCATAGTAGAGATTCTGTAAGAAAGATTGCTAGCTCCAATATTAATACCACACCAACAGCTCAGATTTCTAGAACAATTTAAAATAAATAAATAAATAAAAAATAACCACAGTCTATCCATCTATTTTCTTCTGCCTATTCAATTCAGGTTCATAGTGGGTGGGGGGCTAGAGCCTGTCCCAGTAGTCCTAGATAGAGCACACCTGGACAGGTCACTGTTAGGGTGCCTGGGTCTATGGCCCCAGTGGTTTGGTTTTGGTTTAATTAGATTCTTTGATTTAGTATTTTCTGCGATTTAGTTTTGTACTCTGGGCTCCCCTGTTGTCGTTTGTATTCCGTGTGTTTTGTTCTCGTTGTTTCCCCGTTTTATTTTGATAGTCCCCGTCCTGTGTGCAGTGTGTCTGTCTTGTTAGTTCTGATTTGTCCCAGCTGTGTTACCATCTGTTCCCCATCCTCTTGTTATCCTGTCTGTGTACTTAAGCCCTGTGTTTTCTGTAGTCTGTGTTGCGATCTCCCACATGGTTTACTCCGTGTTTCGTCTGCCTGTTGGTTTGATTTAGTTTGCATTTTCAGTTTACCGTTTTTGTCCCTGCGTTATAGCAATAAAGCTTTTTTTTTTCTCCTTTTAGCTAACTTTTCTGTGTCTGGAGTCTGCACATTGGTTCCTCCATTTTGCCTGCACACAGCACACGACAGAAGATTGCTACCACACTATGGACCCAGCAGCCCTCGAACTTCACAGGCGACATCAAGTAGCATTCTCCCAGCTGGAGCTGGAGGATGAGCTCCGGTGGAGGCCATGGCGCACCCCCAACTATGAGTGCGTTTTTCATGGGACTCGTTTAGCTCTCGGGGGGCCCCCATAGTTGCTGGAGTCCTCCGCCCACTTCTCTGCCAGCACCCAAACCTTGGCCGATTCAAGTGGGAGCCTCCGTTTCTCTCCGGGCACACACTCTTCAGCCTCGACACTGCCGTTCTTCGCGTCAGAGGCTCAGCTGTTTGCTACACCGGCTTCCTCTGCCCATAATTAGTGGGGCCTATTGCGCGGTGCCCCGCACTGCACTCGGACTTTCTGATCACGTCATGATTCATCTGATCCCCGCGTACAGACAGAGGCCGAAGCTCTCCAAACCTGTCATGAGGACAGGTGAGGACAAAAATCTGTAGAGCAAAGAGGCTGTGGAGGAGCTTTGCACGTGCTTGGAATGTACAGACTGGGACACAATGAGGGCTGCTTCTAACAGCTTGGATGAGTTTATGGACACTGTCAACTCCTATATCCACTTCTGCGAGGACAGCATTGTGGCATCACGCACCAGGGTGAACTATAATAATGACAAACCCTGGTTTACTCCTAAACTCAAACTGCTGTGGCTAGAGAAGAGAAAGGCGTTCAGAAGTAGAGACAGGGACTGCTACAGAGAGGCCAAGTACAGGTTCAGAAAAGAAGTGGACATTGCTAAACACCAGCACTCTGAGAAGATGCAGCAGCAGATCTCAGAGAACGACTCGGCCTCTGAGTGGGAAAGTTTGAGGAAGATCACCAATTACAAGTCTAAAACCCCCCACTCCACTGACGACTTGCTCTTAGACAACACCCTCAACAACTTCTATTGCCATTTTGATGAGCCATCAAGAAGCCTTCACACCTCCAGCCCCAACAATAGAAACACCTTGGACACTCATCCCCCCACCTCCCCCAGTCCCCCCACCACAGAGTCATCACCACCATCAAAGGCTTCACCCACAG
>VVHJ01065387.1:4835-25763 GCA_015107715.1 Tylochromis polylepis
GCATAGACTCCATTAGAGGTTGGATGGCTGACAACTTTCTTCAACTTAATGAGGAGAAAACTGAAGTCCTTGTTTGTGCTCCCAATGAATTTGTGCCCAGGGTTATGGAAAATTTAGGTCCTCTTGCTACATTTGCCAAATCTTCAACTTGGAGTCTTGGAGTAACTTTTGACTCAGCTCTGACTTTGGACGCTCATGTTAAATCTCTGGTTCACTCCTGTTTTTAATCACTTGAGAAATATTGCTAAGCTGAGTCCCATTGTGTCACGCTCAGAACTGGAAATTGTCATACATGCATTTGTTTCATCTCATCTGGACTATTGTAATTCTTTGATCACTTGTTTATGTAAGGCCTCCTTGGAACGTCTGCAGAGTGTTCAGATCGCTGCTGCAAGGCTTCTGACCAAGTCTACCAAGTACTCTCATGTTATACCCCTGCTGATCCAGCTGCACTGGCTCCCCATTAAATTCAGAGTCCACTTTAAGATTATGACTTTGACATTTAGAGCTCTGCATGGACAAGCACCAACATACATCAGAGATCTTTTACATCCATACATCCCCAGCAGGTCCCTGAGGTCATGTGATCAGGGCTTGCTGGTTGTCCATCATACGAGGCTGAAAACAAAAGGTGACAGAGCTTTTGTAACTGTGGCCCCCAGACTCTGGAACTCTCTCCCTTTGAGCCTGGGATCTGTGGACTCGCTGGTCTCGTTTAAAAAAAAAAAAAAAGCTAAAAACTAATCTTTTTAAACTTGCTTATGGATAATTTTTGTTTTTATGTTTTAGCTTCTGTGAAGCACTGTGATTTTTATTTTGAAAGGTGCTATACAAATAAAATTCTACTTACTTGCAACGAAATTGAAAGTGGGCAGTGCACTATCCATAAAAATATAAAATGTAAATAAAATAAAAATACTTAAAATGCTAATAAGAATAATATACCTAGACAATGGCCTAAGCCCACATGCACACAGTCATCATATGGCGTAAAGACCATTATTTTGTAGCAGTATTCAGACATGTTATTGCGGTTGGGTAGAAGCTGTGTTTGAGTCTATTTGTCTTTACACTGATTGCTCTGTACCGTCTGCCCGAGGGCAACAGTTCAAACAGGGAGTGGCCAGGGTGTGAGGTATCTTTTATAATGTTCTGAGCTTTTTTAAGAAAAAGGGTCATACACAACTTGTGGGAGTAAACCGGTTGTCTCAAAGTTAGTGTAAGCTAAAAAACAAACAAAAACCATATTTAATCACAGCAGCTGTTTTACCCGTTTCAACTGGGAATCCTCTGAGCTCCAGCTGGTCTGCCGGAAAGATGGATGACCATTTGCTGGATCTTTAAGTTCAGGTAAAACTGAACTTATAGGCTTCACATCGGCAATCCCATTAGGAGGGGGTTGTGGTCCAACAGAAGAAGGGGCTTCAGTGCAGGAATCTGATAGTTTGAAAACATCTTCTAGGTCTCCTTGCATTTCAGGTTGAAAGTGTGTCTCTGGCAAGAAATTTTGTGTGTCTGGGTCAAGGTCTGCATCTAACTCAATTGTAGCATCTGGCATGGCTAACACTGAATCACTTTTACTCCTCACTCGCTCCACAGCAAGAAAGTCCATTTCCCCTTCCTTAGGAGCTTGAGCAGAAGCATCCTCGTCTGTAATTACATCCAGTATGAAGCCAGCTGGCTTCAAAGATACCTGGCTGGTAGATTCCCCATTTTCTGTGTCTTTAAGCTGGTTTGATGGACTGAAGGGTTGCTCAGGGATACTGAACATGTGCAGTGTGACAGAGATAATAAAGATGATGGCTGCAAACATGAAGAGAACCTGCTCCTGTGATTTAAATGCTTGGCCCAGAGCTGTGCCAGTCCAGTCTAGACCTCCAAGCATGTATCCCACTGCTCCACCAAGCCCTAGAGAGACCGGTATAAAGGGATTAGTGTAGCATTATTGTTTATAAATATGTATGGAGGGTTGTGTAACTGTAATCCTAACATTATGCATGTATTCAGACTTGTGAATGTTCAGAAACATTAGCTTTCTGCATCCATATAAACATTCAAAGTACACGGCCCCTGTCTTTCCTCCAGTGTGTCAAAGGGGGAGCCTTCAACTTAAATTTCATTCTGGAAAAGAGGACAAAGTAGCTGTAGCATGCGTGGTGAACTGTATGTTGGTGTCTTGTCCAGACATCTAAGAATGCTGACAGTCTGATCCCTGCTGAATGAATTCATGGTGCACAGTCCTGTGAATGCCGAGAACCCCCCCCCCAAATCTACATAGATTCTTACCAGCAGAGAAGGCATGAATGTTCAGCGCCATATCTTGCTCATCTGTGTCTGCAACATCCAGCAGATAAGCTCTGATTGGGCCCTCTAAGGCATCAGCGCAGAAGTCCAGCACCACCACACCCAGCACAGTAAGAACGATGCCGATAGTATGCTTGTTGGGAGTGTCGCCGATGGAAAGGCCTGAAAAGAATACCACAAAATACACGCAGATTGTATTTGTTGAACTGTATTCGTTATGATGTGTTAGCATTTTATCTCCTTTGAAGCCTTCCACTCACCTATCAATGAACCATTTAAAAACAGTGCCACTCCCAGCAGCACACCTATACAAAGACCCAAAATGAACGGTCTTCTCCTGCCCCATCGCAGAGTACAGCGGTCACTAGCTGAGCCAATCAGAGGTGTGAAGAGGAGACCCAGGATAGGACTGAGAAACCAGGTTAAACTGTAATACTTTTCAGGAAGACCTGGAAAATACACACAATAAATTCATTCAATTATTTTAAATCACATTAGAGCCAATACAAGAATTAAAAAACAACCACAAAATAGTCAAGTTAAGTCAAGTCAGCTTTATTTGTATAGCACATTTAAAAGACATCAAGTGTCAGCCAAAGCGCTGAACAGGGGGACAATGTAATCAAATAAAGAAAGAATTCAAATAAATTAGATAAAAAGATTTTAAAAAGATACAAGACATCCATATATACACATGCATACACTTATATATAAATGCCTATATGCATATATGTATACATATACACATGCATATGTCATCCAATAAGATTAAAAAAACTAAATAAGTAAGACAGAATAGACACTGTTTCCAAGTGATCCAAAAGCCTGTGAAAATAGGTAGGTCTTCAAGTTTAATTTGAAGATTTCCAAAGAGGAGGAGAACTTTACAAAAGAGGGAAAACTGTTCTAGAGTCACAGCAACAACAGAGAAAGACCTGTCACCTTTTAAGTGCGAGCTTGGGACCAGTATAAGCATCTGACTGGAGGACAGCAGAGTTCAAGTGGGTAAGTGCAGGATAAGGAGATCTGAAATGTAACCTGGAGCCAAGCCATGGAGAGCTTTAAAAACAAATTATAGAACCTTGAAATCGACTCTGATCTAGTAACACTCTGCATAGTGTTACTAGATCAGGTGAAACCAAATTTTTAAGATGCATTATTATTATTAATAAGCTGTATTATTACAATTACCAGTAGCATTATTGAGACCTGATATGAAACCTTATACTCATGTCACTCAATTTTCTGTTTAAAAATGTTATCACACCATCAAATAGTGAACTACATCCTCACAGATGGCGAGTAAATGCAGCAAAATTTAATTCTGGTATCCAGTACATAACTGCTGTATGTTCTGAAAGACAATAACTTTATTATAATTGGCTACTCTGTTCTACAGAAAAACCCTGTGGAGTCTTGTTAATTTTTAATTGATGACCGTAATCTAATCTGATCTGATGTAAGAGCAAGTGTTTTTTTTTTTCCCTGACAGCCTCTAAAAACTACTTAATGTATTACAATCACATGCATGTAAATGTCCTATATTTGTCATTTTATTTAGGCAGTGCTGGGCATAAAACATACTCTGCAGAATCTAATACTTTTATCTGTTATTTTTATTTTGACCCAAGGCAGTATTCGTCCATTGTCTATACCGTTAAATATTGAGATCTATCAGGCTTTGGGATCAGATAAATATCTGATTCTTTTGTAAACCAGTTTTTTACTTCCACTAAAATAAAAAAAAAAAATGCTGACAAAAACTGATAGTATAAGCTTATGAGTTTTTTTGTAATAAATTACTTATCTACCAGGCTCCGTTTTGATTAAGTTAAGCCAAAGCCACATTTAAATGCCTGTCATGCAGGAATAGGCAGAGAACTTTTTCATTATTATTTCCATACACAAAGGGCAAGTTTTCCCATGTTTTAATAATATAACATGACTTGCATTCCACAGCTGAAGAACAACTAGTGCTCTTCCATTATCAGTGGCTTTTAAGTTAGCAGAAGCATTTCTGGTAATATGGTGGCCAGTTATATCAACACAGTCAAAAATATCCAACAAACAGGAAAAGTGGTGAAACCTGTAGTTGTCCATGTCAAAGACAGAGCTTATGCTACAGCATGTCTGCAACTCAGAAAACACTACGCTTCAGTCCTTTTTAGCCATTTCAAAACCGGAGAGGCATTGTCATTTTCACTGTACATTAAAGCTAAAAGATGTGGACTTTTAGGTTTAAAATCTGATGAATTATGTCAGCTGGCTGACTGAGCTGGATAATTCTCATGGGAACATTATGCTCTGTTCCTGCCTTCCTTCTCCCTTAAGTCAACAAAAGCGAATATAACTTTCTCACAGCATGAAAAATATCTCTCTTCCATCTGTCTTTTCCGTTACTGCTTATTTTCTCTCCAACGGACTTAGGCAGCAAAGCTCAGAGATGCTTCATGCACTTTTCATTAATGAGGTAGTTATACATGAGTGTGTCCCTGTGTGTCCAGTACAAGTACAATGAGGAAGAAAACTCAAAATGTTTGTGTGAGCTTAAAAATACACACAAGTATATACACACAATAAGAAAAAGCATGACAAACCCATGAGCCAAGGAAAACTATGTCTATATTTCACTTGAGTTTCAGGTTACAAACATACCCTGAGCACTGTGAACAAAGAAACATGAACAAAGCTGTGTATCTGCAACAGGTAGATAAAACACATTTACTGTGCTCAAAGGCAATCCCAAACAGTTTTCTAAGTACAAGTTCATTCAAGAGCTCTGGGATTTCAGCAAGGTATGGATGCATTTATTTGGCAATAATCAAAGGAAAATTCAAAATTACAACCTGTCCCAGCATAAAATGAACTGCACTGCACTTGCTGTATGTTTGTTTTAAAGGTGTCGGCTAAGCTGTCATCTATAACCAATATTACATGGTAGATCATTTACATTTAGCAGGTTTGGCAATAAACTCTTGGCATATGAAAAAAATAACCATCCAATCAGACACGGTAATTAGAATAAGTCTTTCTTATGATGTTGTTAATGGAGCAGAAAAGTGATGCGGAAATATGCTGTGTTAAAAATTCTTCTCATACCTAGCCAGTGAAAAATGCTTTTGTTCCAATTCTGTTATGGTGGCTAACTTGACCTCAAACCACAAAGCTCCCCGCTTGAGTAGAGATAGGGGCTATATGATACAGAGGAGCAGCCCTGAAATCAATGAATTGTGACAACAATCAAATTCCACAAAGTCACCACTGTTACCTGACTACTGTTAAAACCACAGACTGATGTGCATCTGGTTTGGATAACAGTGGTTAGCTTCACTGCAAATCAAATCCAGCTATTGTAATATAGATAGTGAACCAAACATAGCATAATCACTGCTAAATCTGGGCTAAACTGCAACCAATCTTAAAGTTTTTTGACAGTGAATGCTGCCACAAATGTATCACTAAGATAAATAACTAGGGGATAAGAAAAAGCTAGATTACGGGTACTGCCAGTGCCAGTTTGGAAACATAATATGGCTCATTTTAATGAACATGTTGGTGTAACACAATTCACCTTAACAAGACATACAAAAAGTATCAGTGACAATGACATTATTGGAAAAAAATTTGCCCGTATGCCTTTATGTGTTCAACTGTGTTGTGTCTCCTTACCTATTTGCAGCAGAACTGGTGTTACCAAGGCGGTTTCCATGGCGTAGCAAAACTCACGTCCAAACATCACTGCCCCGTGCATCACCCAGCGATGCTGAGGGATCTGTACTCCTCTGTCTTCCTTCTCCATGTCTGTCTCATTCTCACTGTCATTGGCTTCTTCTTCCTTGGGTTTTCTGATATCTGGAAGACGAGAAGCATCTCCACCCTCTGTTGCCATCTCCATTTCAGTCTGACTTCGGGGCAACTGTTTGCTTGGGGCTGCTATATATCAGTATATATGTCTTTGTGCCACAGTTTTCCTATAAACGCAAGAACAATCTTACCATCTTCTCACTGTCAAAAAGAATATGTAATATGCATAGTTTTCACCTTGATTTGTTATAGCATATGAGAAGCTAAAGCTATTTCGGAAGACTAATAAGTCACTACTAAGCTCAAAGCAAAAGGAAGGCAGAGGCGAGAACAATCACAGTTTTGGCACACCTCCAAAAGTATTAAATGGGGATGGGTAGGGAGGAGTGTAAGAGAGGGAAGGTGGGGTAATAAGTGTCTTATGGTCTCCAGTAGATGTTTGTGGTGGTGACCTGCTGTGAACTCCTGAATAGATCTGTGACTGTGTTTGCGGTAGTGTGTGCACTGGTGGTTGTGTGCATGAAGTTTGGGCAAGTCTACCTAAGAAAGTTTGTGCTAGTGCACCTAACTACAATTCAGGCAAGTCAGGGTTAAAATATCTAGAAATTTCTTGGCAAACTCCTACTGTTAATGTTACGTAGCAACCTGCAGAAAAAAACAGATACTAGCTGTGCAAAAAGCTAAAGCTATGACAACACAGGATGTAGTTTTGCTTTGATTTAAACAGGGAACCCCATTAGTGCATTTTCCCAAAAATCTGTTCATTCTCCAAATGCTGACAAACAAGTCTTATTAAATAGTTTTTTTTAATGAACTGTTATTTCTGCAAATAAATTCTAGGAATGAAAAAAAAAAAACCCACACAACTGTCTTAGACAGGTGTTGGAGCAACATCTGCCCCCAGAATTGTTTTATTCCTTCTTGATATTGACTGCATAACTCCCAGAGCCACTACTCAAAGAGATAATACTTCCTTTAGTGATAAGATGATGTTAATGGAGAGAGTGGTCAAACACATCAGTCCATAACAATGCACAGGTGTCCAATTTGGTTCAGATCTGGTGACTGTGAAGGTCATAGACTCCTAGCACCCTCATATCTATCATCATCCTGGAAGAGATCAGTTCCCTTAGGATTAAATTTTTTTTCTTAATTTACAACTCTCTTTTCAAGGGGAATAAGTGGAAGCAAACACTGCCAACAAAAGACCCAAGAGCTCCAACAGAGACACTGGATCCCCTCAGTCTAGGGTTTGAGAGGTTTGTCCCATAATGGGTTTACGCCATAACACAGAACAAATGATTTACAATAGGTATAAGCATCATAGACTCAAATAAAGGGCCAAACGATCAAACAACTTAGCCTTAATTAACCCAAGATTGCTCTGTTAAATCCAGCGACATCGCCACTATCTAGAACCTTTAAGTCATAAAAGTGAAATAAGACGCATACGTCACTGTTGCTGTTGCGTAAGTGGTAAGAGCCGAAAGCAAGCAGATCCTATTGAGACATATCTTACAAGAGAGTATGGAAAAAACCATTTCTCTCTGTTCTTTACTTCTTCATTTTCTGTCTGACTTTCCTAGGTAAGCAATATTAAAATTAATAATAATAATAATAAAAAAGCTTAGCTCATATACAAGTTAATGCGAGCCTTGTGCAATGTTCTGTAATTTTCACAAGGAGACAGAGCAAAGTGTCTTTGTGTTTAGTATTACGAACAAATAATAATGTAAAAAGGTAACTTCCTCCAAGTGTGTGAGCTGAATGCGTGTTTCTCACAGGACTGTGTGTACACGTGAATGTCGGGGGGCTCGTTGGAACAGTTATGACATGTTTTGCTCAGGAAAGCTCTGCCTCACCTGAACTACCTGCCAGCCTAGAGTTAAAAATAAATAAATGAAAACTTCTTTGCCGTTTTATGCGAATAGGGCGCACAGCGATAAAAGTGTATTCTCCTCTGGACTGAGAGGAAAAACACCAGACTTCAGGCGCATTACCGTTAACCTCACTTTGACTGACGCTAAAGTTACCTTAGCAAACTAGGCTTGGCTAACATTAAGCAACTAACGTTAGCGAGTTAACAGAGGAGAAACCCACTTTCGTGACAGACAGGAGCGTGTAACGTACCTGATATTACACCGCTGTGGTAAATCTTAGCTAGTTCCGCATTGTGAAAAACTTATATGAAGTATGAGCACAAAAAAGAAGAAAAAGAAGTAGAAGAAAAACCCCTCTCACTTCTTTAGGTTTGCAATTCAGCTAACCTTTGCAAGCTAACTGAGTGACCATATGGTTTACTACACTCGCCAATTTCATTGGTTTCCACAGTAACACAGAGGGGCGTGACTATCAGAAAACTTTCGTGACGTTAGCAAACGCCTCGCCTAGGGATGGTGACTATAAAGGTAACTAGCTAACATGACATAAGTGGATCAAACTGCATGGAAAATTGATGGATTGATAACATAAAGAAATTAAAATATGTCAACAATAATGGGTCTCAAAAACTGGAAAAAAGACATTGCAATTCACAAAGTCATAATGGAGGATATTTATTTATTCATAATTCATTCATTCATTTACTCATTCGTTTATTAGTTGGCATGCTTTTGACTCTTGCTAGAACTTGGTCTATATGTTGTTCCTATATATTGTTCAACACCTATGAAGTCATTGCCTTTGACTAACTTGACCATTAATTCAGTTAATTTCCCCTCTAAAACCTCCCCAACATACATTTATTGTGATCTAGAGCTTCAAAAACAGGCTCTGAAGATTGATTAATAAAAAGCCATTTGCTCTTCAGGCTAGTTAAAAATCGCATAATATCATACTCTGTTGTAAATATAAATAAATAAACAAACAAACAACCCTGTGCTTATATTCACAGAATCGCTGATTTCAGTCTTCCAAGCAGTTTCCAATGCGCTGAAGTTTCCTTCGGGCTCTTTCGCCATTGGTTCTTTCAAAGAATGGGCAATGCTGCTCCCTGCTGTACATCAGCAGTTATTATTCTCTAATATGTTCTGATTATATTACTTGTTGTCTAGGGATTGAGGGGGAAAACTCCCTGACTATTACAGAAAGACAAAAAGTGAACATTTATTTAATATCTTTTTTAAATCCACACCTCAGTTTCTGAACTGGTTAAAGCCGCCTTTGTTTTTAAAGATTTGTTATCCTCACAGGGCAGCTACAAACATGCAATTTTATAGAATATGATGCATTGCTGGAGATTAAAGGGAAAGAAAGGAGGCCAAACTGGAGGTTGCAGAGTTTTCAGTGGGACTGGCCAAATTGCATAGTTTTAGAAATGAGTATATATCAGAGGGACAGCACAGGTTTGGTTTGGGGACAAAGTTAGAGAGGCAAGGCTGAGATGATTTGGACACATGGAGGGGAGGGATAGTGGATATACTGGACAAATGATGCTGAAAATGGAGCTGCTGGGCAGGAGGAAAAGAGGAAGAGTTCAGAGGAGGTTTGTGGATGTAGTGAAAGAGGAAATGCAGACAGAATAGGATGTTAGAGATAGGGTGAGATGAAGGCAGCTGATCCACTTTGTCAAATGGTAAAGTGAATAGTCGACAGAAGAAGTGGAAGAAGATAAAATGTTTAAAAGAAGATAAAGTGAGCTCAACCTTAAATAGCAGCAGCAGCAGCAGCAGCAGCAATACTGATCCATATATCACTGATGGGGAATATTTTGGTGCAGAATGAGTACTTTTACTTTGACACTTCATGTACAGTTTTCCATTAATACAGTTTAATGTGCAGTGAGGTATTTTCTAAGTGTTTTATGGCTTCATTTGCTAAAGTAATAGTTCTAAAAAAAAATGGTAAAGACACTGCTCAAAAAATTAAAGGAACACTTTGAAAACAGACCAAATCTCAGTGAGGAAAAAAGAATCATGCTGGATGCCTGTACTGATGTGGACTGGGTAATGTGTTAGGAAAGAAAGGATGACACATCGTTTGATAGAAATGAAAATGATCAACCTACAGAGGACTGAATTTAAAGACACCCTGAAAACCAAACTGAAAAAATGATGTAGCAGCCTAGTCCTTTTTTTCAGAAATTTCATTGCTACAACTCAAAATGTTACTCAGTATTTTGTATGGCCTCCACGTGTTTGTATGCATGCCTAACAATGATGAGACAACTTATGGTGCCTTGGGGGATCACCCCGCAGATCTGGACGAGGGCATCACTGAGCAACTCAACAGTCTGACATGCAACTTGGATGGACATAATGTCCCAGAGGTGTTCCATTGAATTTAAGTCAGGTGAGCGTAGTGGGCAGTCAGTGGTATGAATTCCTTCATCCTGCATGAACTGCCTGCATACTCTCGCCACATGAGGCCAGGTATTGTTGTCGACCAGGAGGAACCCAGGGCGCCCGGCACCAGCGTAGGGTCTGAGAATGGGTTCAAGGATTTCATTTTGATACCAAATGGCAGTCAGGGTGCCATTACTTAAGCTGTAGAGGTCTGTGCGTCCCTCCATGGATGTGCCTTCCCAGATCATCCTGACCCATCACCAATCATGCTGAACAATGTTAAAGACAGCATATTGTTCTCGATGGCTTTTTGAGACCCTTTCACGCCTCAGGGTTAGTCTTCAGGGTGACCCTGCAAGAAAAGCTCAGGGGAGCAGTGGTGAACCTGCAAATTTTGATATTCTACTGCAAATGTCAATTAGGCTCCAATGTCCTGACAGTGAGCACAGGGCCCACTAAGTAAAGCCACCCTCATGAAGCCTGTTTGTGAGTGATTGGTCAGAGACATTCATACCAGTGGCCTGCTGGTGGTCATTTTGTAGGGCTCTGGCAGTCTTCTTCCTGGTATCTGCTCTTTGCACAAAAAAGTAGATACCAATTCTACTGATGGGTTAAATACTTTATAAAGTACTGTCCAGCTCCCTTAAAGTAACTGCCTGTCTCCTGGAATTGTATTCCATGCTCTTTAGACTGTGCTGGGAGACACGGCAAACCTTCTGGTATCCTGGAGGATTGGACTACCTGTGGAACCTCTGTAGGGTCCAGGTATTGTCTTATGCTACTGGCAATGACACTGACCCTAGCCACATGCAAAACTGGTGGAAAAAACCACTCAGAAAAGATAAGGAGGGAAAAATGTCAGAGGCCAAGCCAAATTTTTTTCAGCAGTGTATTTAAATGATAACCATTTTAAAATTCTTCAGCCAGGAAGAGTGCAGCAAGAGGCTGTCAGAACACTATGTTTTAATCTGGTCCAGCTTTTTTTGTTAAAGAGTTTCTGCTTGCCTTTATGTAAGAGTGATTAATCTGCATCTTATTTCTGTCAAATTCAATTTAAAGGAAAACAGACAAGACTGGAATATTTAACACTTTAATGAGACATTTTCTTGTGTAGTTTCTAGTAATATCCATAGGGCAGTTGGCTAAACTGACCAAATGTCTATAGACAATGACAGATGAAAAGTCATTCCAGAGCAATGGCAATGTTTCTTGGTGTGTTGAAAAAACAATATCTGCATGTTATTGTAGTAGACGGGCACTCATCATTAAAAAAAACCAGTGGCAGCACTGCGTGTCTGTGATGAGTTCTGCTGGTCAGGAAGCTGGAGAACTCAGAACTGTGCCATCCCTGTAACTTTTAGTTTTATGCACCCTTTGTAAAATATTTTACAGTGTGTGGCTCTTTCCCGTGTTGCTGCTCTGCAGTGATCTGGGAATCTTGGTCATCAATATAACATTATTAGTTATGGCGTTGGCCATCCCTGCTGAGGCTTTAGAGCTGTGCTGCATACTGACAATGTCACCACTGGTCTGCTCGGGCTCTGCGCGGCGGAAAAGATGTCTCATAGTGGCCTGAAGACAGCAGGAGAAGTAAATTATTTGGAGAATCAATGAGTATAAATATAATGATGGACACATCATACCTGAAGGGACAGGTGGATGTGGAGAAAAGAGGAAAAATGTCAAGTTAGGTTAAAGAATGCGGAGGAAGAGAATAGGAAAAGGACTTGAGTCTTACCTGGAAATTATTTGTAACAAAACAGTAGACAACAGGATCCATACAGCTATTCAAACTGCTGAGGGTAACAGTTAGATGGTACACTATCACATGGTGAGGCATGTCAGGGTAGAAGTATACCACCACCTGCAGCACAAACAGGCAAGCCCAAAAGGTTCCCATAAAAGCAAACACAATAAATTTTTATCATAAACTCAAACAAAAACATTAATTTCATAAATATGTTCAATGTGTTTCGCTGTATTTTATTAAAAACAGTTTTTATCTTTGTTGTATTTTATTAACATTTTAACTTTGAGATCCTTACGATGTATACCTACTTTTGTATTCTGCTTTTTTGATTACATTCTATTGTACGTATTTTAGTCAGATGTTAAGTTTCTTTATTTTATGTTAACTTTTGCAAAACCTTTGCAGTCAATGACTGCCTGAAGTCTAGAAGCCATTTATATCTCCAAATGCTCAGTTTTCTCCCGTGAGATGCTCTGCCAGGACTTTACTGCAGTCATCTTCAGTGGCTGTCTGTTTCTGCTTGTGGGTCTTTCTGAATTCAGTTTTGTCTTCAGTAACTGAAAAGCATGCTCTATTGGGTTGACTGACTTGGGCATTGAACAATGTCCAATTTCTTTGTCTTGGGAAACACTTAGGTTGCTTCTGCGATAAGGTTTTTGTCACCGTGAAGTGCTGTCTGAATCTGAGCAGAGAGTACAGCCCTGTACACCTCACAATTCATCCTGCTGCTTCTGTTAGCATTTGCATCATCAATAAATATTAATCACCCTGTTAAACTGGCAGCCATACATGCTCATGCCGTGTCATTGCCTCCCCCATGTTGGACATATAATGTGGTATGCTTTGGATCATGAGCTTTTTCTTTGCTTCTCCATACTTTTCTCTTCTTGCCTTTCAGGTACAAGTTAATCTTTGTGTCATCTGTCCAAATAATCTTTTCCTGCACTGTTCAGGCTCTTTTAGATGGTTTCTGAGAAAGTCTAATCTAGCCTTCCTGTTCTTAAGTGTAACCAGTGGATTTGCACCTTACTGTAAACCCTTTGCGTTTACAATCATGAAGGCGTCTCTTGATTGCAGACTCTGACAATGATACATTAACCTCCTGAAGAGTGTTAGTGAGGAACCAGGCTTTATCTGACCATAAAATTATTTATTAGGAAGTTGTCCAATTACATTTGAGCTGCCGAAAATGGGGGACTGTGTATGTATATATGTGTGCGTGTGTATATGTGTGTGTAAACACAAACTTTTTGCTTTATACATGTCAATATTGTGCTTCAATATTGTATATGTATTCATATGTATTTATATTATGTCCATATATTTATGTTATAGATATAGATTTTTTTAATGTTGCTTTATCACCTAGTAATATTGTCTAATCGAAAATGTCCTGAACCTTCCTGTGACCCACAAGGCAATATTGTCAAGGTTCCCCTGAGCGTGGACATAATTTATGAGCAGCTCAAGCAAAGACTGGTTTTCTGCCTCACATTTGTTCATTAGAAATCCTTTTTGAGGACAAAGTTTAAAGCATCCACAATTTCATAAGGAAGAATACAATAATTAATAATACTACTTGGCCTTTTACTTTATATATTTACTTTATATATACTTGTTGTAAATACTTGTTGCTCACCTGTCTAACATGAAAGGGTGTGAAACAGACTGTGAAGATGGTCAGCACAGTTGTCAACAACTGGACAGCTCTCCTTCTCCTATCCCTGACAAAATAAAGTTAAAGATACCACCATGACATGGCATTATCTGCATGTTACCATTAATTTACATTTTATGGGATACAACCTATCCCAGGGGTCAATGGATGAAAGGCAGACAGGTGGCCACTCACATACATACATGGAACAGACAGGCTCACATTCAAACCCAGTTTCAGTTTAGAATCAACATTTAACCAAACCCTCTGCACATCTTTGGACTATACGATGAAGTTTGAGTAACTGGGGAGAACCCATGTAAACACTTTAAAGTTAATACAGTGCACCCTGAAAGTATTCACAGCACTTCACTTGTTCCACATTTTATCATGTTACAGCCTTATTCCAGGCTGTAACATGATACAGCGATTCCAATCATGGCACACCTGTTTGTGGGCAGTTTCTCATGTTCTTCTCTACAGAACCTCTCAAGCTCCATCAGGTTGGATTGGGTGCATCGGTGCACAGCCATTTTCAGATGCCTCCAGAGATGTTCAATTCTGGGCTCTTGCTGGGACACTCAGCGGTATTTAAAGAGTGGTCCTGAAGCCTCTCCTTTGTTATCTTAGCTGTATACTTAGGGTCGTTTTCCCATTGAAAGATAAACCCTCACCACAGTCTGAGGTCCAGAGCACTCTGGAGCAGGTTATCAGTAAGGATGTATCTATGCATTGGTACATTCATCTTTCCCTCGACCCTCACTAGTCTTCCAGTTCCTGATGCTGAAAAACATCCCCACAGCATGATGATGCCACCACCACGCTATACTGTAGAGATGGTATTGGCTAGGTGATGAGCGATGTGTGATTTCCTCCAGACACGATGCTTGGCTTTCAGGCCAGAGAGTGCAATCCTTGTTCTCCTCCCTGACTGAAGTCCTTCCACCCCATTCGCTCAGATTGGTCGGGTAGCGAGCTCTAGGAAGAGGCCACGTGGTTCTAAACCACTTCCATTTACGGGGGATAGAGGCCACCATGATCACTGGGACCTTCAATGCTGCATAATTTTTTTCTGTACCCTTATACAGACAGGGGTGTGCCTTTCCAAATCATGTCCATAAACCAGATTTACCACAGGTGGACTCTAATCAAGACATAGAATCATCAAACACATCAATAAGTGGAAACAGGAAGCACACAGGCTCAATTCTGAGTGTCATGGCAAAGGCTGTGAATACTTATGTACATGTTACATTTTTGTTTTTTATTTTTAATGAATTTGTAAAAATTTTAAGCAAACTTTTAACTTTGACCCTATGGGGTATTGTGTGTAGAATCTTGACGTGGAAAAATTAATTGAATTCATTTTGGAATAAGGCTGTAACATGATAAAATATGGAACAAGTGAAGCGCTGTGAATACTTTCTGGGTGTACTTTAATTTCTCCAACACAAGAAAGAAAACAACTTCAGCTATCTTTCCCACCATCTGTCAGTGTAATATTGGTTCTACCTGCTCTGCTGCATCAGACGACGGTCTGTTAGAGCCCACATAATGCGCAAAGTGAAGACCACAATGATGACAAGCGGTAAAAAGAACTCAGTGATGGTGAGAAAGAGGAGCTTTGAGAGACAGCAGCCTGTGTGCTGAAAAGCGGTGGAGAGAAAGGAGTAGGTAACCACAATGGCAAACAGCCATACAGAAATGCAAACACATTTGGCCACACTGGAGTTCCTCCAACGACGAGAGGCCTCAGCCTACAAAGACAGAACAGAATGTGCAGCCTTGTAAGTGTCTAGCATTTTGTAAACCCGACTGTGTAACCAAACTACAGACGAGACTCACCTGCACAATGGCAAGGTACCGGTCGACACATATGCAGGTTAGAAACAGGATACTGCAGTACATGTTGACAAAGTAGCTGAAGATATGCAGATATGAGCAGGTGATACAGCCTCCTCCACTGTAGTAGAGCAGGATGCGAGTTGGTAGAGAGAGATTCACCAAGAGGTCACTCACTGCCAGGTTGATGGTGTAGATGACTGAGGTGGTCTTTTGCTTGGTGCGGAAACAGAAAACATAAAGTGCAACTATGTTGAGCACCATGCCCACCTGGAAAACCAAAAGAGTGAAAAGATATATGAGAGGAAAATGAGTATAAGGTATTAATTTTCAACATAGGTTTAAAAAATAAAATGAAATAAAATTATGTGCAACATTAAAAGGGTTCCACAAAAACACCTTACCAGGAAAATAAGGGAGTTTATGACCACCAGTGCAATCCAAAGGCCATAGAAGTCATTGTAGAGTCCCTCATCTAAATGTGCCAGTCTTTGAAGATATCTTTCCATACCACTTGTGTTAGCTGGATTGGATATTTCAGGTGTATTAAAGGAAGTGTTGATAAAAAGCCAGGACTGTGTACCATTAATGTTCATCATCATGATGATGTGTGATGAAGTGATAAGCCACCTTAATGATGTTGATGAGGATTGTGAGGATGACACGGAAGATAAAGTCGAAACTGTCAGACAGAAAAACACAAGTTTTACTTTAATGCTTCGATATAGATATATACAGCACGTTTATTGACAGATTCATGCACTAGCTGCATTAGTTTTCACGTTTTAAACTGAAACCTGCAGTTTTACAGTTACATCATCCCTAAAGGCCTGCCTTTCTGTACTATGTTACTTCCTGTTTCCTATGTTTGACTCCAGTATCTGTCATACAGAGAAACCCAGGAACACACACTGTCCTCTTTTTCTCTGATGCTCACTCTCTCTGTCTCTGACCTCAGATTGGCTGTTGATGTTGGCACAGGTACACTGGCATGGCCATTTTAAACCAATATCTGATTTGTTTAACCCATCTATTTATAATGTAACTATATTTATTTATCACTACAGCAATACTCCCTGAGGGGCTGGGATTAATTCTCATTCCAGCTATTATTACAAATAAAAAATAAATATTTTTTGCTCTTACTGGCCAAGATATAACCCTCTCACAAAGTAAAGAAACAACATGTCCTTATTCTGGACATCTAGGGACCTTTTCATTTCATCATAATAAAAAAAGAGATAGATCATTTGTTTTCTTTTCCATTTAAATAGCTCAAAATAGTTTAGATGTAGTAAGAGAGTCATTTCATGGCTACATTAATTAGCCCGTGTTTAAGATGGCCTGTGTATTTTTATTTGTTTTATGAATTTTTCTCATAATTGTGATAAACAGAGTAAAACTGGGAAACTGGATAAAATCTGTTTGTGTGTGGATAGGATATTTACAGACTTTTGTTTAGTGTCATATCTTCTGATTGCTTATTCTATACACTTCAACACTAGTTGCATTACAGAGACCTTTACAAATCCAGTATGGCAAAACTGGCCAAAGAACAACAAACCAGGAGAAAAGGCACAAGATGAAACATCCACTCATCATACTAAAATATTTGCTAAGCAGGTAGCGGTTACAGTGCAACTATTGCAGTACAGAGACAATGACTGAAAATGTAGACATTAAAGGAATAACAAGAACAATAGGTTTGATCATACTTATTTAAGTCTCAATGTAATAAGTCCTGCTGAGACTCATACTCATGCTAAAAACATACTTTATTTAAGTATGCCAAACTTTCTTTTTTCACTGTGCATGGACAGACTTTACTTAAAGTGATGTGAGGATTTTACGCCTAAAGCCAACAGGACAGCAGTAGCGTGTTGAGATGAGGACTGTGAAGGAGAAGAAAAAGGTTACTGACTCAATCTCATGGGGAATCTACTGGCATTTAAAGCATTAAAAAAGGCTAAGTCACGTGATGTTTTGCATAAATGAGCCGGATTTCACTTCTGTATGCTTTGTCTTCCATGACAAATGCAGTTTAATTGCTCCTGTGAGTCCCACACTGGAAAGGTTTAAGAAGCCCAGTGTATTGTGATGCCTGGAATTTGTGTGTTGTGCTCCTTGCTTACAACAAATCTCTCATCAAAATAATCATCCGGCTGATGAAAAATGTAGTCTATTCATGCTAATGGGAATAACATGCTCCGCTGAGGGTGAGGCATGAATAATGTGATTCATCTGCATGAACCAGAGCAGTCTAGCCACATAACATTAAGAGCACTGAAGGAAATAAATGAGTGTTTTCACAGTGACACCCTCTGATATTAGTCAGCTTATTTGACCTAGTTCATCATTATTAACAGTGCTTACAAGTGTTATAGGGGGCACTCTAAGGAAAAATTTTATTGAGGCACTTGCTTCTTTCTTTTTCTTTTATGATATATGCACACATATGAGTGATGGTCATTCTAAGCAACCCATCACAACATCACAAGCTAAAGGCCTTCAAGCATCTAGAAATTATTAGATGTGACTGATGTTTGATTTTAAAATTTCTACATGAAGCATGAAGTATGTGTAAGTTTCAGCAGAATGGCAAAATAAATAAATAAAAGTCAGCCCAGTTGGCATCCTAGAACAAATGACAATACCTGAAAATACAGGGGAAGTATTTAAAATTCTTAATTTCTAATAACTCGTGCATTTGAAAGTTACTTAAAAACTGTTCCCAAGCATTCTTTGGGAATTTCTTTTTTGTCCATTTAGATTTCACATTTAGAAATGTAGTCAGACATTTTCCTGTGACACTCATAACTACAGCCAGTTGTATTTTGTTTGCCTTATTATTTGGTTTATTAACCCTTACACACTGTTCATAAATCATGTCTTCACAGGACCCAGATGAAATCTTTTTAGACTATATAAACAGCCTATCTGACAATAATAAATTAATGATTAATCATTAATGTTAAATTGTGTTTCACAGAGCAGGGAAAGTGTATCTTTTTAGGTTTTGTAATGCCCATTCTTGTAAAAAAAACCAAAACCCATCTACTATCACGCTACATCATGTCCTGTTAAATCTAAGTCATAAAAACACAACAGCTATAATTGTTGAAATATATTGTATTGAAAGTAAAAATGTCAAGAATATTCTGGAACTGTTGGGATTTATTATACATTATAACCATTAAACATCGTGTCTACTGCTTATTTTATAACTGCAAACTAGTCTGTGCATTCAGTGAAAGGATACCACCTATCACTGATCCACCCACTCCCTAACCCTCTTTGGATCTCTATTTTAATCTCAGCTAGCTGTCACTTAATTTAATCTCAGAAACTCAGACTACAGGGGTTCTACTTTCTTCATTTTTAGATTATTTAGTTACATTGCAGCTGCTTGTGCTTGCAGGTGCACATCTTGTGTCTGTGTCAAGGCACCATCTGACCTCTGTATGACCTTCTTTCCTTATGCACATCATATATATGATCACCTCTATATTGTTTTACTATTTCCAGACCAGCAAGTGCCTGTCTCTGTGGGAACCTGGGCAGCTGTGGTGGGAACACAGTGTCAAGGTCACCCTTGAACTCTGTCACCACTGTCCCATAGAAAATACACACAGATATGAAAGATACAGTTTCATAGTTTCAAGATTCCCTAAAACCACAATTTTCTGTGATTTGACCCACACTAGTGGATTTAAAATCCAACTCAACAGACGCGGGTCAAAATAAACCTGAAACAGCCTCAATGTACAAAATCTAGTAACACCTACAATCATATAAATTGATTGATCCCCTCAAGTCATCACTTTTCAGGCTAAAAGAATGACATTTAGGATATTTTTACTGATGTCAAATAAAGCATGTGATATGCATGAAATCGTGTCTAAATCATGATTGGAATCCCTTATGCAAACCTAACAGATTATATATATTTTAGAAAGGCCGCAAGAAGAGCCCATGTTTGTTCTTCTATTGCCATTATGGGCCATCAAGTAAAGATTTATGGTAGGAAAATTAAAATGTTATTAATTTAAAATTTACAGTAAGGCTGATACACTCTAATTTCTATAAGCTGTGAATACTGCCTAGTGTAACTGTACTGTAATACAGCAATATTAGGCAACCCAGATGTAATCTAATGCATCACTGTTTCCATTTTATTGTTGCTCTTCTTCTTCCAAAATCAAAGACAGTTATGATGCAATGACTGTAAAGTGATACTGGGAGGAAAAGAGAGGGCTCAGAGGGGGATCCGAAATAACACTGTGCAAATAAATTCTAGTAGCGTGGGAGTCTGGCTTTATGAGTCTGTGATCATCTAAAAGACAGCATTCAAAAACATAAATAAGTGTGTGTGTGTGATAGTGATATATTATGCTTTTCCTAGTTTTACTTTAAACCCTTCAGGGCAACTCTGATTTTAGAGACATATGTATTCGCGACTGGAGTAAAAGCTTGCCGTTGGTGTTTCAGCACACCCTGATTAAGAAACATATCACAAAAATCTAACTTGGTGAAACACTTCATTAAATTCTTGATTTTTTAATAAAATATAAATTTTACATAACGTACCAGCTGAGAAAAAGGAGCTCAGTCAAATGAGTAGCTCTGAAGTCAACTAGGATGAAATTGGGGTGTCTTTAAACCCTAATCCAAAATTCCTTCATTGTTGTCCAAGGATGCTTCAGCTTTCAGTGAACTTTGCACCTTTGTATCTTCATCCGCGTTTCTGGAAGTCGTCTTTCTGCATTAAGCAGTTCATCATCATGTAGAATTCCATTTCTGTTTTGTGCGTGCTGGTCGTGTCTCTCCTCTCAGGTTTTCTAATTATGAGAGTCAGCTGTAATAATCATCAACACTCTTCTTCAAATCTGTGAATGAGACGTACTTGCCCATTCTGAATCTCTCCAAATTTTTTAACCACCCTCCCATCTATCAGCCTCTCCATCTGTGTTTGTAAATCTCACCTGTTTCAGTGTGTTCTTGTTTGTCTCTTCTTCTCCTTCTCCTTCTTTTTGCATCATTTTTAGTTTCTCTCTTCATTCAGCAGCTCGGGCTTAGTACCTTCCTCCCTCACTCTGTAAAGCTCCCTTCAGTTTCATCCTCGGACAGGAAGTCTTAGAATGTGTTTACATTCCATGGGACACACATGTGCCCATATACACTATGCACACATGCACACCAGTGTAAAGCACAAGGTTTGCACAACATAGAACATATTCTCTAACAAATGTTGTGTGTTTTCTTGGGGGGGGGGGGGGGGAGAGGGGGAC